>JANHZU010003103.1:127376-145688 GCA_032468055.1 Acrochordus granulatus | reverse complement strand
TGTGATGCTGGGAAGGATTGAAGGGAAGAGGAGAAGGGGACGACAGAGGATGAGATGGATAGATAGCATCGTCAGTGCGATGGGCGTGAGCTTGGGAAGACTCCGGGAGGCAGTGCAAGACAGGGGCACCTGGCGTAATGCAGTCCATGGGCTTGCGAAGAGTTGGACACGACTGCGCGACTGAACAACAAAAATTGACTTTGCTTGTCAAAAGCCAACTATGAAGGTCACAAGTGGTGATCACATGACTCTGGGATGCTCTACCCATTACATACATGCCAGTTGCCAAGCACCCAAATTTTGAACATGTGACTGTGGAGATGCTGCAACAGTCCTAAGTGCGAGGACCAGTCATAAGTCAGTTTTTTCAGTGCTGTTGTAAATTCAATAGTCATTAAATGAATGGTTGTAAGTCAAGGACTATCTGTACCAAACTAAATGTTAACCTTGGTAAGGGGTTTGTGGAGGGCATATTGTATGGATCTGGCTTATGATGGAATACACGATGTGGACTCAAAACCTCGATGAATTCAAAAAGCAGATTAATTCAAAAGCGTATACTATATATAAGGCAGACCCAACTAAGAAACCAATGCCATATAGGCCAGAACCGCTTTTACTATAACAGCATTTACTATATGAGAAACACAAAGAAGTGGGAACGTGTTACCAAAATAGAAACATAGAAGGAATGGTTGCTAATTGGGGCAATTGTGAAATCCTCGGTTCATAGCATGCTTTCAGTTATCAGTATGCTTTATCAAAACTACTATGGTAACATAACAGGTATGGGTTTTTTTCTTAAGACAATAACTCTTTCTTGAGGATAGTAACTCTAGATGGGAAGGGAAATAACTTCAGGTTTGGTAATTATGGCTATTTATTCTTACATCAGCTATTACTACGCATACATATGATTATCATTTTCTCCTCCTTTCCTGAAATGCATAAATATGAGTGCATCCTTTTGTAGATAGGAATCCCTCCCATTATTTTCTGGAGGGAATTCCTCCATGAGCACTGAATAAATAATTACTTCAGTAAACCTTGATTATTAGTTTTTGGATCCTGCGTTTGATTCCACACACTATACAGGTTGTCCCTGACCCTTCAGTCAGCCAGCATTCAAAGTTATGATGGCACTGAACAAATGGTGTTTCCAAACAATCCTTGGAGTTCTGGCCCTGCTGGTTTCCACAGAAAGTCAATAAGGAAGCCAGCAGGGAAAGTCACAAGTTGCTTGAGTACACTGCCCACAAACCTTCCTCCAGACCCCCTGTGCTGCGCAGGCCATCTTTGCATCCTCCACTCATGTCACACCTCCACCACGCACCTTTCCCGATTCATGCCACACACCTATGCTCCATCTCCTATCCACACCCTAGCATACACTCCCCGTCTTTCATTATGTCTCTTGTGCACCCTCTCGCATTCTCCCCAGTTTACACTGCACCTCTCATGCACCCCTCCGTGATCCTTGCCATGCCTCCCCAGAGCTCTTAGAAAAGTAAATCCAGTAACTGTAATACTGTGCAGTATTCATAGGATATGTTTAAAAAAATATTTAAAAAACTCAAGATGGCAGTCATGATGGTAATACTGAAGCTCTGCCTCTGTGTGTGTGTGTGTGAGCATGTGTGTGTCACATGCAATTTCCCCCTGAATATGACCACAGTGATCAAAGCCCAATGGAAACATTGTAGAGGTTTAAATTTCCCTCTCTGTTTTGAAAAGAAAGGAAAGGCAGAAAGAGGGAAGGGAAGGGAAGGGAGGGCTTCCCAGCATCTTCACAATGGCCAGGACAGATGGCTTCCAGGTGACTGATTGCTGACCATCAGACTGAAAGAGGGGGTGCCCACAGCTGCATCTGTTGGGGTAGTGTCAAAATCTGCAAAATGGTGAACAGAGCATTCCAAATCTAGCCCTGCTCTTTTTGCAATGCATGCAACATTGATGCATGGACAAAAGAAGTATGCTTCATCCATCTACCATCTTGCATATGTTGACATGCATCCACACAGCGACACTACTGAACATGAGCCATTTGATTGCAGGAAGGAACACCTGACTTCTTGGTGCAATGTGAAAAGGACCACCACATTCTCTTCTGAGGTTTATTGATTTGCTGATTCGGTGAGCTTAACCGAATAACCATTCCAGAGTTTGAGTGGCTTATGTAATGTAAAGAAGCTAGAAGACAACTTTTTTCTCTACCACTAGCATGAAAATGTTTTCATGAAGTCACCATGAGTTGAAGCCTACTTGAACGAATATCAGCACAGTTACTGGTGTTCTGTTTTTAAATTCTTCATAAAAGGGGAGGTACTACAGAAGATTCTTGACTTTGTACAGATAGTCCTCAAGATATGACCATAATGGAATCTGTCCATTATGGCTGTATGTCATAATGGTTGTAAAACAGTTTTAAAAAACGGCCTTTTTTGCAGCAATCATTAAGCAAATCACCGCAGTCATTAAGCAAATCCATGTTCGTTGAGCATGGTTTTGCTGAAAACAGAAAGTGCCATTTTTCAGCAAAACCATCAAAAGGTGTGATGGCACAGCAGCTCAATGCCGCCAGTTATGTCAACCAGAAATGGCCAGCACTCTGGCAGGTCAATCCACAGCTCCTCATGATGGGGCGAGCTCCTGTCACTCGACTCCAGTTCCTGCCCACCCAGCAGTTCGAAAGCATGTAAAAGTACGAGTAGATGAATGGGTACCTCCTTAGGAGGGAAAACACCAGCAGGCAAAACGACGGAGCAGCAAGTCAGTGCGGAAGTCGGCGTGGAACTTGCCCGTCCCGGGGGTGGAGCAGAAGTCTCAGAGGATGCCTCAGATATGAACATCGCCGGCCAGCCGAATGGGGCAGAGTAAAAAGTTATGTATAATCCCTAATCTATGTAAGCTGCCAAGAGTCTTTGGAAATTGGCGACATAGAAATGTGATTGATAAATAAATAAATAAACATGGTCACATAACTGTGGGACACTGAAAATGGCCATAAATGCTGCTGTATGCTGAGCACCCAAAGTTTCATTATACCAGAGGAGATCCAACCATCAGAACTTGGAATATGGGTAATAAGTCCCTTCTTTCAGGTTGGCTGTAACTTTGAATGGTTGCTAAGTGACTTGTCATTAAGTTGAGGACTACCTGTACACTGAATTTTTCTATAAACTAGGTGGAAACTTTGCTCTATTCTTTTTAATAGGTAATCAAAGCAAGAAATCATGCTTGAAACCCAACAGTGATGGATGCATCATAATTTTGTCAGCTCTGTACCCTCAAATAAACTTTCAATAGTCTAGCCCAAAATTGCTTATAAATCATGCGTTTTGCTGGTAGTATGTGAGGCCTGTAGTACAAACTGTCAAAGTTCTCCATTAAAGACATACTGAGAAAGACCCAGTTCTGAAACAATATCAACATTTTGTCTACTCAGTATTACTTAGAGCCTGTGATTCTTTCTGACAGATGATTCATTTATGAAAAGGTTGAACTTCAAGGAGGTGAGGTGGGAACAGATCATCAGCTGGTGAGAGAAATTTGACAGCTTATCCTTTATCAGCAAAAAGCAGCAGTGATTCAACAAAGCAATTCATTTCATTAAGAAGCAATCAATTTAAAGAAAAAAGAAAAAAAGCACTGCTCTTCTCAAAACTGTGTGATTGTGTGACTTCAAACATTCTTTGCTACTAGATATTCACTGTGATCTTAATAAGAACTACAAGGGGGCCACCAACTTTATCATGGTAAGATTTCTGTGATTAGCCATTGCCTCCTTCTTAGGACTGAGAAAGAAGGACTGGCCTAAGGTCACCCTGCTAGCTTTGTGCCTAAGACAGACTAGAACACACCGTCTTCTGTTTTCTAGCCTGGTGCTTTAACCGTTACACCAAACTGATTCTTGCATGTATTTGGAATTAAGCAAGTTACGTTCCTTCCTCAAACATCACATTTTGAGACGGTACTGAAATCAAACTTTTAGCCATATTTGCAAACATTTCTCCTGATTCATCTGACCTGAGTGGGAATCCTATATGCGATAGGCAGCACTCATACATTGTCATCAGTCAATTTCTCAACCTATCTCTATTGGAAAATATAATATGAAAGTCTCATTTCAAGTGTTAACTCTGTGATAGCTCCTTCAGATTCAGATACTGTATTGGTCAAGTATTGGTTAGACATGCAAAGAATTGACCCCAGTACAGCAGTTGTCAGTGTGCTTGCAAAACAACAGTCAATAAAATTATAACATGAACAAATAAATGAAATTATGTATTCAACATGAAAGTGCACATCCAAAGTAAGCAACCAATAGGAAAGGAATAAAGTGTAGAATTAGAACCACATACTATTAATAAGTCTGTATACACCTAAGGCAGAACTTCTGCATCAATTTAGAATTCTTTGCACTTTGTGTCCTGTCATATAGCATGAGTTATGTATTCAGCTGAACGATGGCATGGGGAAAAAAACTCAGACTAATAGCGATGAACTAGCTTCGCAAAGCCCAGACTGATGTGAGAACAGTTGAGTTCCCTCTGGACCTCAGAGCTTCTCAGTAAATTATATCAAAGCTGGAAATGTTCCTAACAATGTGTTATAGTACTGGATAATAGTTGGTGAATCCTAAACTGCTATCCTGTGAACCTTGGGTCAGTTTAATCTGAACATTCATTTTGCAGGGAGTCCCCAGCCTATAGGAAACTCTATTTTTAAAAATATAAAATAAGGTAAAATAAAATAAAATGCAGTACCGGATTACTGCTGCACTAATGCAAAAATGAAAAAAAGAGATTTATTGCCAAGAAAACTACATGGATGTTATCACCAGGAATCGAGCTCTACTCAAAAGTTATCGTTTTTTTCACCTCCCAGAATTTCCCAGCTAGCAGAGCTTTCCAAACTTGACACCTTTAAGATGTGTGGACTTCAGTTCCCAGAATTCCCTGGCCATTGGTGTTTTCAAACCAGCACACTGGCTGGAGAATTCTGGAGGATGAATGTTTGGAGGTGCCAAGTTTGGAAAACACTGCTTTAGGCATAACTTTTGATGTAGGACTAGAAAGGAATGCTTTCCTGAAACTATTATTTGTCAGTTGAAGTGGTATCATCCACAGGATTTCCAAAATTAGCCTCGGAATTGTCATGTTTAATCTGGCCGAAAGGTGAAATTATTAAACAGATGGAAAGCAGTCATGTTAAAGCAAACTAGTCTAATTTAAATTCAATTCACATTGAGTGAAATCAGAATCTTTTTATTCTTGCCTTGTTTACTCTGGCAAGATCAGAGCACATTACTCAAAAGCCAATTATGGTCCTCAGCCAAAACTGGTTATGTCCCCTAATCTCCATGAGCCAGTGGTCTGACCTGGCATAAACCAGGTTTAGAAATTGTCTTTTTATTTACAACCACGAGGACTGGAGTCCTGGGACATCTTTAGGAGACGGATTGAAGTTCAAAAGTCAAGGTTCTGCTGTTGTACAATCTCTTGGCACCTTTTCCAGCTTGGCTGAAACCCTGGAGGACTTCTGCTTTTTGGTGGCACCAATAATGATGAATCAGGAGTCTACTTGATGTTCAACTACTCCATATGAAAGGCACGGAAACAGATTTAGTCCTAAGGATTTTGCTGCAGGAAGCTGGAAACTGGAAGCAGAAGCTGCTAAGCAAGCTCAGAAGAAGCAAAAAAAAGAGGGTAGGAGCTGATTGGACCATTATGACATGAGGACCTCCACACCTAGATTCTAGTTGTATCAGTTCATACCTGAGATAATTCAATATTTAATGATAAAAAAAAACCAATGGTGGATCAAGTTAAACCAATTGCATAATCCTATCCTGCGCAATCTACTTTATGCTTCTATTATCTACTGTATCTATTTTAACATCACTCTCATTTTCATAATCTAAAGCTTTTGGTAATTTGCTAAATCTTGCCTGGAACGATTGACATATTTGCCTGAGCACTTTGAAATCTACATCCAGAGCTCAATAAAGCTCTTGTGCTTGGTCTTTAAAGCTCTCTGAGATACAGCATATGGCAATGCAGCAATGCCAGTTACATTTGTCAACTGAAAGGCACATGGATGATGCAATTGGAAAGAAACCTGTCCAAAATATCAGTTCCAAATGCTCAGTGGTGTAATTGACTCAACTTATCCAGGCAATTCTTGTTAGTCCTGCAAATGGTGAATATTCACAACAATAAAACCAAAAAGGATGAAAATTAAAAACTGTTTGCTTTGAATCTTTGGTGGGCAGTTATTCATGGGAACAATTCAGCTTTATTCTATAATACTTCCCAACCCAAATTATAATTTTTTTTCAAATCACCTTTGTCATTTTCCTAATATTTACCAATTTCTCAAGATGGGATTATTTGAAGGGGAAGTAACCTCAGCTGGTTAAAAAGCTCCTAATATTAAATATTAATATTAAAATATTTAAAAATGATGAAGCCTTGGCGAGTTACACCAGCTTTCTTCTTCGTTCAAAAAGGTCATGCCTTCGGCTTCATCTGCACAGAGATTTGGACTTTCTGACTACACTGGCCCCTCAAAAAAAGAGAGAGAGAACGAAAGACAGCGAACATGCCAAATCCTATTAAATCTCTGCAGTTTGTCATCAAGATAAAATATTATACAAGGCAATTTTGATTGTGTTTAGTTTAGCAATGTTCCTTCTTAAATGGTTGTGGCATTTGATGGACAGTGTACCCCAACAATGGTTCACTTATTAAAAGAAGACTTGTCAAACAAGCTGAAAGATCAGCATAAAAGCAAGCTCTCTATTCACCTCCCATTAAAATGAAGATTTGTGATTCCTTCTAAGTATCTGAGCGTCAACATTAAAGAATCAGCATGTCCTTCCATCTCTGTTGAGGAGTCACTTGACCACTTAACAGAAAATTGAGAGAGTATATTATAGGGTTATAGAGCAAAGTTCAGGGGGGTCAGTGTGGTTTCTCATTAGGAGATGTTTCTACGCTCAGTCCATAGGTGGATAAATCAATATTTTCTGGCTCAAAATATCAGGGGGAGTAAAGAGTTCTTTAATTGGGCTGATACCATTTATGGAGAGAGAGTGTTTATGAGGTTTTCTGACAATAAACAGCAGGACAAATTGACAACTTCCCCGTGTCTTTGTGCCATGCAACATGACAAGTGTAATGACAGAAGTTTCTGACTTCCTTTGACTGACAGGCAAGCGTACTCTACATAACTGGTCAAGAACGTAGCTTTCCAAATTGGGATCTGCAGTTTGACACTGGAAACGGATGGCTTGAAACCAAAATGTCGCTCACACTGGGTAAATTTTATACATTGGTATTTACAGCAAATATAAAGTTAATGCATAGATTTTTTTCCCCCCACTCACATTGCTTGTATGGGAAGTGGTTATTTTTTAACTTGTTGGAGAAGAGGCAGAAAAGGGTGTTTTGATTTTTATTTTACCCTTTATTGGTCTATATATATAATTCAGTATCTCAACTTCTCTAGAAGAAACTACAGCACAGGAAATAAAGTGGAAAGAATAGTCTACAGAGATGCAAGATGAAGAAGTAATAGTCTAAAGAAATGCAAGATGTGGATTTCATTTTGATCCCAGCTAACAACTAAAAGCTAGAAGAACCTGACTGAAAGTCTGGCAAAATACCTGTTTTTAGCAGTCCAAGTTTCTAAGTTTAATCCTTGGGTTATCCAGGTGTTGCTGTAAATATTTGTTTTTCAAAATCTACATAATCTCTTCCTATCAATTCTAACCTTTGGGTTAAAATCTATGTTTGTGGATTTCAAATTTTCAGCAATGGCAGAGAAGACTGGGGATGATTGGACATTAACTAGTACACAAATGGATGTTGTCATAGTTTGAAACACTGGGCTATCTCTTAATCACCTCTTATGTTCCT
Source organism: Acrochordus granulatus (assembly GCA_032468055.1). Taxonomy (NCBI): domain Eukaryota; kingdom Metazoa; phylum Chordata; class Lepidosauria; order Squamata; family Acrochordidae; genus Acrochordus; species Acrochordus granulatus. The sequence goes on along the minus strand of JANHZU010003103.1, from coordinate 137,766 downwards.
GTGAGCCTTTGGTTGAATCCTTACTGAAACAACATGGGGCAGATACCTTTTGAGGATCAGGCAGAGTTAAACTTGAATTAAACAATCACAATCCTCTAAGGTTCATTTAGAAAATGAAAACAGAGGAAAGAATTTTGGAAATGATCAGGAATGAATACACACACACACACATATTTACATACATATATTTGGAAATGATCAGGAATATATTTCCCTGGTTGCATATAGAAAAGTTACTGTCATTCTTCCATACGTCTCAAGTCAGAAACTATAATTTCTACCATTTTGTTTTGGTTCCTTTGAGTCAATGTTGACTTTTGCCAACTGACTGGACAAGTCCCTGTAGTTTTCTTGGCAAGATTTCAGAAGTGGTTTGTCATTGCATGATTCTTAGGGATTAGAACTCACAGTCTCTTGATTTCTAGCCTGGTACTTTAACCAAACTGGCTTTCCTAACTCCTAATACTATCTTCAAATTGCATTACTTTCTGGCAGGTTATGGAAAGAAAAAGTAATTTCCTCCCCAGTTACAACAGGGGCTTTCCTGCTACTGTTGCCAGCAGATTCGACACGGAAAACGTTATTTTAGGGGAGCTTTCAGCTCAGCAGTAGTATAAATCTTATTAAAACAAATTAGTTAGGCTTTAAATAAATCTAATTAAGACAAATCGCAGTCCACTTGGCTTCACTGGGTCAGAGATTATGATCCCTTTCATTAATTCCACTGAATGCATTGAACAGGACACAGAATGGTGAATTCTCAGTGGTGATACACTGGTCCTGATGAACAAAATTTCTATTCAGTGAATTGAACATCTTAAAAGCACACATATGTAGTACATAGGCACTATCTTTTTTTCAAAAAAACCTATATCTCCAAGTTTAATCTAACCAACACCTTTTATTTCTCATCATTGGACTCCAGCTCATTTTAGCACTCTTGCCATTCATTTCCAAGTTGGAGAAAGTCTGAAAAATCCATGTTAGAAAAAGAACTGATTCCAGGAAAGACTCATATGTGCTCTTCATTTCTGGAACCCAGACTAAATCCTTTGTTATTTTTCAGCCGATGTAGCTAATGCTCGGTGTATTTCACAGAGCTTAGGAGCTTACATTACCACCCTGTTCTTTCCAATATTGGTCATCATAGCAAAAATAAGTCAGTGACATTTCTATATAATAACAAAACTATTCAAGAATTTAATTCTGTTTGAAATTGATTGACAAGTCAGAATATGGATTGATATAAGTTTCTGGGGTTGGTGAATAAATTCAGGCATTCTGAATTTGGTCTTTTTCATGTGTCTTTTAAAATGCATTAAACCCACCAATCTTTTACCAGAGGTCTAATTTTGATGGACATATTATGTTCATTGTTTCATCAGTAAATCCATAGTAACACCACCAACTAGATCTGCCTGTCATTTTATGGGCAGCTTAAGGAGGAAAAAAAAAAGAAAGAAACTCTTGGGAGCTAATGGTCCAAAGTAGCCTTCAGGGACCTTTTGAATAAGCAGTACCTTATTTGTGCAAAAGATTTTTCTCTTTTCCGATAACTAGAAATTAAGCTTCCCTGGAAGAAATGTAAATAACATTTAAAATTTGCATATTGAATTATCATTGTATATTATGTGCACACATAATCACATCAAATATTTCAGAGCTCTGAAACTGGGATAACACTCAAGCAGCCACATAACACCTTTCATCTTCAAAGAAATGCACCAACATTATTTATGTATTCATGTAACACCTCTGGTGGTCTAACACCTTATGTTTTCATTCCCCCCCAAAGAAAAACTTGAAGAATTGAGGAAGAAGAATTGGAAAGGCACTCTGAAATCACAGAAGAGAGAAAAAGAATTTGTCAGATTCTAAACTAATTTGCCCAGAATGAGAGCTATCAAATGTTCCAAGTTCCAAGTTGACTTTTCAAGTCAATTTGTTTGCTAGTGAACCTTAGAATGTTTATCCCAAAAAAGCATGGAGCACTGAAAAGGATTCTTTCCATGAGAATTGGTATGAAAATAGAACATGTCACTCAGTGTAAGAAAATGTAAGGACAAGGGGGGGAAATCACAGTTTCAGAGAATTCCTGTGCATTGCAAATATTTGTAGGAATTACCGTAGGGGACACATTCACTTAATAAGGATGCTTGGTCCTAATCCTCAAGAAACAGGAGTTATAATATTGTTCTGGAATATGTAGACTAAAAGGAATTGCGCAGTCTCCTTTGAGGATATTTTGATTAGGATCGCATCCTAAATGACTTCTTCCACGTCTGGGTTTCAATATTCACCACTTTCTCTGTGGCTTTGCATTGCAGCAGTTGTAGACTATCTGGTTTTCATATGCAGTTGAAGTTCTTGCTGAGAAACATCTAAGAACCTTCTGAGACAATAGGGTTTTGAAGCTTCCGTTGAAGGCAGTTCAAATCTTCACACTGGATTTATCTTGATATTTATCTTTAGATAAATTTGAAAGTTTGTGAGTTTCTACAGTTGCTTCGATGCTTTTAGTTAAATCCACAGCTCTCATTGAACTGATGGGATACAATAGTTTATCTCTATGATTCAAGCTGCAAATTCAAATGATTTCATTTTCATCTTCAGTGATTTTCCCACCCTTAAGGAGACATTTAGGATTCTGAAAAGATCCCGGAATTCAGGATTCTACAGATTCTTCTTTAAGAAGATTTCATTACAAACCCATTTATTTTTAGATCAATGCCAGTCATTCAAAATGTTAAGCTAAAGGAGATTGTTAACCAGGTTTTGATGAACACTCCCCAGCCTTGGTTTTTTGTAACACTAAATCACAATGTGAACAATCATACCACCATAATGTCCACGACCACTAATTTCATTAGATTTGAAAGAGATTCTAGGATGAAAAACAACCACATGGCAACCAGAACTTGCACATCTTTCTGTTTCTATCATTTGTATTATAACTTTCTTTTCCTAATAAAAGCTGAGCTTCATCCTTTTTTATTTCTTAGTCTGATCATTCTGGACATTGAAATCTTTGCTTTCACTGAGGGCTTATGATAAAAGCATAGCATAAAAAGAAGGAAAGTGAATGCCCAACTTGTTCAAAGAAATGTGAACATATGATCTGAGAAGTTTACATGCACTGGTGATATTTAGGATTATGATTTTTTGTGCAAAATATATTTTTATGGGTAAATGTACATACACAAATATTTTTGTGTGAAATTATTTCTATGGAAACATAATGAGTAACAAGTTGAAAAGTAAGTTGGATTAAAATTAGACTGCTTCTGTTTATCTCAAGATGCAGCATCTTCTTGATTTCATCTTCTACATAGCTCCCAACACACTTTAAGCCTTGAAAAGCAACATAAGTTGCTAAGTGATTTCAAGACTCAGTTCAAGAAGATAGATGCAACATTTAAAACATTTAGTGGCCTAAACCCAGGTCAACAGATGGATCACCTATCTTGTTATGAATCTGGTTGATGTTATATCTGCTGAATACTCAGATGTTATCATATTAAATATAATTTTAATGTTTATATTATAATTTAATATATCCTGGACCTCACTTATAGATATTAGTTAGGTTGTTTTACAGATGGATTTTAATTCTGTCTTAAACTTTATTTTGTTGATCATCTGTACTGGTCTATGATTACAACAAACTGATTTGAATTGGCTTAAAGCCTGGTCAACAAATGGATCAGGTATGTTGTTATGAAACTTCTTGGTTACCCAGATGTATAGGAAAAACCCTTTTGAGGATACCGTTGTTCCGAAGATGTGAGAATCTTCCTCTTATATGTTCCTGATTGTTGAAAGTTCTCCATTCAAAATCCTCATTTTTGGATTAAGATATATCTGTGCCCAAGAAGTACTCCCAAGGTTTGGCAATTCCTGCAAATATTCACCTTTGGAGTATCTCTTCCCACCAGTTCTTCTGTGTTTCCCTCTCCGCTTCTCTCTGCACATGGATGAACAAGAGCATAAGGAAAATAAAAAGCAGTCAGTGAGGGCAGAATGGGGACAAGACATAGTAAGATATAAATACATTTATGTTATACTGAATAAGAGTTTTCCCAACCTGGGGGCTGCTCTGGACTAGACTTGATCCTAATATTCCATCCTGCTGATGTCACTGACCTGACCCTTTAACATTCTCTGACAATGTCTTCATTTTGATTTGTTGATGCTTCTGGAAGGTGAATCATAAATATAAGTGCTATATCCAATAATAATAAAAAAACAATATTACCTGTTGTCCAGAACAGACCATTCTAAGCCCAGGAAAGACAGCTGCTTATCTTGTTGAATAATATCCATCCAGATTTGATCAACTGGTTTAAAGACCCTAAATGTGTCCTGAATTTGGGGTGATGCTTGTAACCCTCAATCCATCTCCTGCTTGTATTTCCATGCAATGCCGCCTTTTAAGAAAAAAATAAAATTAAAGCAAGTGAACCTGGACAAACACAGCCAGTATGTGTCACAAGGGACACGTCTCCATTCATCCTTTCTGCATCATCTGCACGAACGATATGTGCTGGCAGACTATTGAAATATACAAGTCTTGTTTTCAGCAAGCTGACAGGTGGACCCAAGGGAGAGTGCAAAAGCCCTACCTGGTTGGTCTAATTTTAGGCCTGCCAGAACTGACAATATCTCTTTGAACTAAATCTATACTCTTTTCTCACTGATCTAAACAGCAGACTTTCTCCCATCCCCCTCCTTCCCTCTCTTTTTTTTTTAGCCTGCTAGAACATGAGAATTCTCATAAGAACATAAGAATTGTCTTGCTGGATCAGACCAGAAGGTGAACCTAGAATTCTGCTCCTAAAAGGAACCTTCTTACAGACTTGTAGCCATATATTGCACAGGTTCTGGAAAAGCAACATGTGTCCCAAATCTCAAGCAGTTGATGCATAGCATCCTGCTATATCAGGTGCAAAAGGCCAGATCCTCACAGAAGGATTTGAATTAACTTATTTATTGCTAAAACCTGTACGTAAAGATCTTCTCAACAAATGGTCAGCACCCGGGAAGTGCTAGATTAGCTTCAGTGGCTATTGGGTGGTTGGACTTAATGTCTTTGTGGCTACATAGCAACTCTAGACTAATTCCTCTTTTCACCTCTCCCCTTGGCTCTGCCATCTCCTCCCTGACATGCTGCTTTTGTACATGGAGGCTTCATTTATTTACTTATCCAGTTTAGTAATCCTGGATTGCTAGAGTTAAGGAGGATGCTAGAAAGTAGCACTACCACTTGAGACTGCAAGGCCTCTTATGGATTGCAGACTGTTTTCGTTGGTTTTGTTTGACTAAAGAATAACAGAAAGCAAAGCAAACAATTAGAATAAATGGCCAATAGTAGTTATTATTGTTATTCTTTACAACACATTATTCCAAAGGAATCCAGATCCTTGTTCAAGGAAGAGTAATAAAAACAATCAGCTGTAAAACCAACTTACCCTACAGCAGTTAAACCAAGGCAAAAGCAATTTTCCTAATAAAGTAATGCAAACAGTATTCTTCTCCAAGAACTGATGTTTCTAATTTATTAGATGTTTTGGAGTTAGGGATTAGCCATGGGGCCCCCTTTGTTACCAATATCAAGTTGTTTGAAATGGCCTACACAAAAAAAGGGTCACTGAAAAATTATGAGTGGAATTGACCACAGGAACCTGCATTCAAATAGCAAATATAGCTCAAAGTAAGAAAATTTAAAGTAATTGTAGCAAACATAAATCAGAATTACACACAGAGAGAATTACACACAGAATTACACACTCATACTTCCCATACCATATGTTGATGGTATGGGAAGTCAGCATGTGGTGACTGACATGGAGTAGACAGTAAGAACAGGCATCAATTTTAGCAATTGCCACTCACCGACTCCCATATTACATCTCCACATCCCAATTTTGCTTGACAATGATGGGACTTACTAATGAATATTTTTATAGTACAGCTTTCTTCAGGACTCCAGATTAGGGTTTGCCAGGATGTCTTTTGTTCTCAGCAACCGAAAGCCTAGGAATTTTTCAACTGTTACTTATGAGCCACATGAGCATTCCAGATTGCCAGAAGATAGAATAAGCCACCCACAATTCTCCCTAAAAATGGTTTCTTTCTTGCAAGATTCGGGCTGCAGGAAGGCATTCAGAGCCAACTAAAGTCGTCATCCCCTGCAGTAGAAATTTATAGTAATGTTGAGGGCCTTTTTTTTTTTGGAAAAGACCTGTAAGCAGGGATGAGTGAACCATAATTTATGATGGAATGTCCTTTATGTGAACTTCTTAAGAGCCCAATCACACCTCCAAAATTCAACAGTAAAAACACCAATGGTTGATGGTGCAAATCACTTCCTCCTTTTTATTTGGAGAAAAAAAATAGAGTCAAGAAGATAACCATTTTGCCCCCAATGATTTCCAGAATTAATGACACATAAATTCTCAAATCACATTCTAAAACTGGTCAGAGATACCATGACCTGGTTTCTTCTTCCTCTTTTTCTTCCTCCTGTTCCTCTCCTCCTCCTCCTCCTCCTCTTCTCCCTCTCCTTCTCTTCCACCTGATGCTGGATTCATTCCTTGCTGTAAGAAGAAGGCCTGTTTGTTTTCAGGATCTTGTGCCTACCATGTCCATTCTCACAGCATATGCATCTCTCCTTCTGAGGCGGACACCAGCTGCATCACATGAAAATAATCTAGATCCAGGCAAAACACTAAAGGAACAAGGAGCTTCCCAAACATAGTGGTGTTGTGTTGACATCAAGGAAGACAGAAATCAGTTGACAGTAGAATCTGTTTGTCTCCTAGTAGAACAAGAGAGCATAAAAGAAATAATAAAAGACTGTAGGGAATATTTGTGAGCATGGTAGACAGGGAAGAAATAAACCATGAAGGAACAAACATGAGGGAAATTCATCACAGAGCAGAGTAGAATCATGACAACCCTGACAGAAGGAATTGATTTAAAATTGCCAACAATTTTTCAAAAATTCTGATCCCACTGGTGGATTTCAACTGCATGATCCATGATCTATTCTGATACGTTATATGGGGCCCCTCTGACTGATATAACATATTCTTTCATTTCCACAAAGCACATGGAACATACATACTTTCACAAATCCTGGTACAAAACTGCTAATAAACCAGAGCAATAAATTTTTATGAAACATTCCTGAAGATCAGTAGGAAGCAGTTATTGGATTTAACCCTTAACAAAGAGGATTTATTGTTTATGTTTCTTTGTGTATTTATTTATTCTGGTGTTTACCTCCCATCAAATTCAAATGTCTGTAGGAGCTTCAGTCATAAAAACATACGACAAAACAAAGCAATGAATACCATAAGAAACCACAAACTGTGAAATTCCAATTCCAAAAAGAAAAAACAAAACACCAAATATGGTAAGTGCAGAAATGTAAATACCTTTTTGGTCCATAGTTCTGCACCTATCAGAACTGGAAGACTTTGATCAGAAATGCTTAAACATTTGCAAGAAGCTGTAAAGATGTTCAATATGGTAGGCAATAGAAGAAGGGCAAAAAAATAAAATAATGACTATCGTAGAACATTGTGATAGGTTCTCACTGATTACAAAGATAGCAGCTCTCAGTGGACAAGGTAGTGCTCAATTTACAACTATACATTTAGCAACTATTCAAAGTTACAAGGGCACTGGAAAAAGTCATTTACAACCAGTCCTCTCACTTAAGACCATCGCAACATCTCCATGGTCACATGATCAAAATTCAGGTACTTGGCAAGCAGCATGTATTTATGATGGTTGCAATGTCCCAGGGTCATGTGATTATCATTTGTGACTTTCTCAGTTGGCTTCTGACAAGAAAAATCAATGGGGGAAGCTGGATTTGTTTAACAACCATGTGATTCACTTAACATCTTCGTGATTTAACAACCATGGCAAAAAAAAGGTTGAAAAATTGGCTGCAACTCACTCAGCAACCACCTTGTTTAGCAACAGAAATTCTGGTCCCAATTGTGGTCATAAGTTGAAGACTACCTGTATTTTTCATGTAGGGCTGTCGAGGCTAAGTCCTTGAAATGAGCAAAAGAAACCTGTACAGTATGATGGGCAAATGAGGTTGAACAAGGAATTTGCATGTATAAAAGTTTTCCAGTTTGGAAGCCATCACTGAAAGCCGGATGTAGCCTTCCATGGCATCTGCACACAACATCAAAGATATTTTGACAGATTTCAGCTTGATCTCTTTCTAACCCCCTGGGCAGCAGAGAGCTGATAGAAAAGCCTCAATAACACTGAGATGTTTTCTTCTTTCCATCTTGATGCAAATCCAAACTTCTGCCCCTGTCATTTTCATTAAAATGATTTGACCAGGAGTGCTTTAATGTTTCCATGCAACTGTAAAGATGTTCAGCCTGATAAGATACAGAGGAAAGAAGAAATAGTTGGAAAAGAACTGCAGATGAATTGCATTGTTGTTTTGGTAAGATATCCATGCCTTTATGGGCATAGTGACTGAACAGTTAAGATGCTGGGCTTGTCAGCTGCAAGGTCAGCAGCCCAAGTTCAAGACTCAGGCACTGTGTAACAGGTTGAGATCCCGTTCCTGCCCCAGCTCCTGCCAACCTAGCAGTTCAAAAGCATGTAAAAATGCGAGTAGATAAATAGGTGCTGCCTAAATTGGTGGGAAGGTAACAGCATTCCATGTGCCTCAGTGTATAGTCATGCCAGCCACATGACCACATGCGCTGGCTCTTCAGCTATAAAATGGAGATGAGCATGACCCCTAGAGTTGGGCACAACTGGCAGAGGAAACCTTTACGTTCACCTTTTACCATGCCTTTATGACACTAGGAGCTGTTGGTGTCCCCCTCTCATCACACCCATTTGTATGCTTAGCAGCCAACAAATAACATTGTAAAGCAACAGAAGCTAGATGGCTTTTTAAACTAAAAATATAAGGGTAGATGGGGGGGACAGACAATAAAATGTACTAAAACTATTTATAACTGCTAATATTTGAGTGCAAATCTATCAATTCTTTGCTTTCTCCTCCCAATTGATTGCTTAGTTTCATGTTCTTTCTGCCTCATCAGTGAAGAAATATGCAAATAGGTTTCAGTTCTTAACAAATGATGGATCAAGTACCAATCTTAAGTGCCTCCAGTAAAATATTTTACAAATCCTAGACTGTTGGCTTCTATTTTTCATAACTGCATTGGTTCTTCTGTTCCCCACTCATTATTTAGTCTCCTCTGATGCCAAAGAAAATTGGGATGCCTGTCCAAGATGGAGGTAAGATGATTGATCTGAGTGCCTCCTATCAAAGTTAATTTTTCCACATTATAAATAAAAGTATTGATAAAATATACATAGAGAAAAAGAGAGAGAGAGAAAGGCAAAGCAATCCTATGCTTTTTCCAAGAGATTATAAAAGCCATTCAAGAAAACTTTGAAAAGTAGGAGAAAGCAATAGATCAAAAGCCATGGAACTGGCTGAGATTTATCAAGGATAAAAATGTCAAAGGTTCTAGTCTTGTTCTTGCCATTTCTTTTCTTAGAAAGAAGGAATGCAAGAATCCAGCATCAATCAAGCTGCAAAGAATGTTTTGTTCTTTGGTTCAGGCCAAAAGAAGAATATAACATGAGTTATGAAGAAGAAGGACCATTAGCCAAAGGGTTTTAGCCATTGAAGGGATACTTCTGCTCAACCAATATAACCAATATACAGTAATTCTCATCTAAAAGTACATGAAGGAAAAATCTGGTTTTAATCTAAGTTTGGGAAGATATTTGAGGGCTTTCTCTAATGTGCTTCTTCTTTGAAATGACTATGATAAGTCAAGGAAGGATTCAGGGTAAAGCTAAAATTATCCAGGACTGCACTGCTTCTCATTGAGTACCTTGTTTTTGGGATAAGATCCATGAAAGGGTTTTTGTTTGGTTATTTTTTAGGAGGAGGGTAATGTGGGGATATCCAACATGGCCTTGATTCTGGAGATGATATATAGGTTGCCTCTGTCTGTATGTCAGAACTTTATGAATCTAGGGATGTGTTCCTATCTGGTCCTAGAATTCGTAAAATGGACAGAAGGAGTAATTGGTCAATTTTTGATTTTATGGATTACTGGAATAGCAAAAGGGCTTGCAACACTGCATGGCTGATCAGACATGGGTTTCTTGGCCCTCAACTTTTTCTACAGTATTATGACTCCTCCCATCTCAATAGTGGTATTTATACATTAGTTATCTTCTCAATATAGCAGTAGAGTTATTCTGTTGCTATGTGATGTATTTCAAAAGGCCCCTCAGCTGTAATCCCATAACTAACTGAGTGTAAACCCCACTGACATCTGCCTAGTATATCGAGACACTTACAAAAGAAAATAGAACT
>JANHZU010003103.1:102395-112510 GCA_032468055.1 Acrochordus granulatus | reverse complement strand
GTTCTTCCGGAACGGATTAATCTCATCTTGTGAGGCGCCACTGTATAGCAAATGATAAGAATCTAAGACTCTGCATAGTTGATTTAATTTAATATGTCAGGATTTTTTTGTGTCGCATGCTTTCTCTTGATAAAGGAGATAGAAGGATAAGGATATGTACGGATATTGGAAGCATAAAATCATACGGCTGCGAGGGATCTTGGAGGTCTTCTACTCCAACACAGTACTTTGAATCTCCAAGTCAGGAGAACTTATACATCCCAAACAAGTGATTGTCCAATCTTCTCTTGAAAACCTCCAGCCACGGAACAACCAAAAACCAGGAGGCAAAAAAAAGAATTCCACTGTTCTTTTTTTTTGCCATGGAAACATGAAAAATATTTATATTATTGCTACTAAATATAAAAATAAGGAAATAGCCAGGTGGTTTTGTTATATTTTGTTGCATACCACTTCATTAATCTGTTAAAATGGAATTTTTAACATGAAAAAATTCCTATTTATATGCTGAAAAATGCCTGTTTGTCCTGTAATCTAAGCCTGAAGGTTCTCCGCTAGTAAATCTGAGACATTTGATATTTGAGATCCTGGAATCATTTTCAGTCTATAATCTAGCCTATCTGGATTAGAACATGAGGAGATTGTTTCCATAATTCTCAAAGTAAAAAAATCATTGTTCTGATACCTCTGTTTATCAAACATAGATAGAAGCTTGTTGAGATCCCTCAGTCTCTAGAAACTGCTAAAGGGCATCTGTATTACACAAGGACATTGGTCATTGCACAAGGCCATAACTTACAAAAATATGAGCTATAAAAAAAGAGATCATTTCATCTGTGGGGCCAACTGCTATTTCATATCTCACCCAGTAGTCCCACCCAGCTCTTTTATTTATGGTCTCCATGTATGAAAGATGCAAACCTTGCAGGGTCATTATCCAAGATCCTTTGTATGGCCCCAAGTTGGTCCCAAAAATCATCTCTTACTGCATTTTTCAAATACATTTTTTGAACCTGAGCTGTTTAAGGAGGGGCCAACATGTTTAATTTCCAGTTTTCTATAGCTTATGATACATATACCTACCATAGGTGCATAAGTACAGTGTCTAGTACAAATAACAAAGCATGCCTTATGATGTCACATAAGGGTCATGGTTTCTATCATCTGAAGTGGCAAAATCCATGAACCATTTGGGAATTTTACCCAATGCTCACTAGGCCCATTGAGGTTAAAATTAACTGATGTGAAATATGGGTCACCTTTTCCTTTGATAACCCAAAGAGTCACTTAGGTCAGATGGACATATTGAAATTTGATGAATAAATAATCTGGCTTAGCATTTCTTCTATTACTCTGTCTTGTCGTTCCGCTGACTCATATTTCATTCCCACTGTGTTATTAGATCCTTTCTCAGTGGTAACTGATATTTGAGTTTCAAATTTCTAGGATCCACTAGAAACTCAATGACTCTCGTAACTGTGTTTGTGGTCTTCCTTGTCTCGGTTGGACCTTGTTTCCTTCTTCAGCTCCCTTTTGTTCCCACCTCCCCACAAAAATGAGCATAGCTCTTTTTGGTTCCCCCACACTTCCATCATTTCCTGTGTTTATATTACTTGTCGGTTTTATAGGTCTAATCACTCCTGCAGCTCCAGAAGTAGAAGATCTTTCAAAGTGGTAATTAGACAGCTGTGCTCATTATCTCGGTAGGTAACATCAGTGAGATTGCCTTGTTCTTTGTTTTCGTGTTTATTAAGTGGCACAGAGGGAAGGAGGGGAGGTGGAAAATGCCCCCTTGGTAGTGCAATTCCTTATTGCATCAACCAGCTTTTTTGCTATCATCACACTTCACTCTATTGCTCTACATATTGCATGTTCTTCTTACCACCACCATTCTTCACTCTGGGCAGAATGAATAACGTTTTTCCTTCAAAAGTGTTATCCATTTTTCAGAGCTTTTTTTCCCCCAGATATTCAGAGAAGGCCTTAAATTGACAATTAGCAGGTCCTCAGTCCAAGGGTGTCTGTGTTTCTGTGCTAGAATTTAGTTTTTCTGGAGACATCTGCATGATGACCAATGGCACATTTTTAGTTTGCTCTAATGTAATCTAGCACATTGAAATGGCAACCTGCAAGTGTGTAACTATGAATGTATGATGTTACAGTACCATGATTGAAATATCTATGTGCTTCATATGAAGTTACATTCAAAGACAAATCAGTAACATCAATGAAGAATTCAATACATTCAAATCTTTGAGTTCTGGTGAAGACGAGAAAGTGTGAATCTATGTAACAATTATTGTGGTAGATGTACTATTTTTTCCATATATTTTGGGCTGAAATGAAGCCAGTCCTGCCACATTCTGAACAATAAATTATATATTTTTTCCAACATTCTTATCTACATCTATCTAGAATTTTGTATCATAGAAGATAATGACTGAATGCTTTGCACATCAAAGAGTCTTGGGCATGTGATGATAATTTACTCTGTCCAAGCCAGTGAGTGTTTTTCTGGTCTGCATCTAACCAAGTTTGCAAAAAACAATTTTGTTTCTGTTTTGGACTACATCTGATGAAGTGTACTTTTTACCAGAAAACAGTGTATTTTTCCTTTTATGTAAGCAAAACATGGAGATAAAATGGTTTAGGGAAATGGAAACAAATACTTCTTCTTATTCAGATCTCAGATATGAAATTGAACATGTGAGAACGATATATAATAATTCTCAACCAGAATAAACAATTAGATTATTTTTTCCTGAAGAGAAAATGAGATATCCATCTCATCTCCTTCTTGGAAGGAGGGTACAATGTGAATGGAGGACAGCAAATTAACTGACTTAAGAAGTTAGTCAAACTTTGGGATTATTCAAAGTCATTGCATATATACCTTCCTTCAAGTTCTGGAATATGACTCACGTCCAACAATTTCAGCCCAATTCAACACTAATTGAATTGTTAAGGTGGCAGAAAGGGAACCTGAGATACTTTGAGTCAACTGGGGTAACATAAGACTTTTCAACATTCTTATTCCATAAAAATGTAGCTTGAGGATTGGGCTCCTTCACATTAACTCAGTCCATCCATCTCTTTTGATATATTTATAAGTTCTTTAATCCAGCACAAACTATGAGCAAGTCAGGTGCAAAAGACCAAATCCACACAGTCCAAGTTCAGATTAACTGATTTATTGCTAAAATTGAAATACAAGAATTTTCTCAACTAATGGTCCAAGCACCTCAGGTGTTAGATAAGGTTCAGTGGCAATCAGGGAGGGTTGGACCTTGTGCATTGATGGCTTCATAGTGATTCTAGATTAATCCCAATTTTCACTCCTCCCCCTGGTTCCATTATCTCTTCTCCTATAGAAGATGAAATAATGCCTTCTCACAGTTTCCCACTCCCTTCTTTCAGCTTGTGCACCTCTTTTCATTTGCAGCCTCTCATGATTGTCGAGTAGTTTCAGTTGAAGGATAATTTGAGCGCCCTCCAGTGCTCTTGTGCCTGGTATTGCACAATCAGGAATCTGGTGTCATATTAAGACAATTCATGTAATATAATCAAGATCCTGATGTTGTGCTGTCCTTCAGATGAAACAAAATAATGAAACATATTGACTCTCCACTCATACTTTGAAACAGAATGACTAAGCAGTATCAATGCTACTTTACAAAATGGTGTTGGCCTCAATTATGAAATCAATCTTCCAAGAGTCACTTTGCTGACTGATTAAAGTGTCATTGTGACAACAGAGTTCTATTTGAGTTGGAAATGAATAGAAGCCTGGTATGAAAAGATGCTTGCTCCTTGGGAGGAAAGCTATGGCAAACCTAGATAGCATATTAAAAAGCAGAGACATCACCTTGATGAAAATGATCCATAAAGTCAAAGTTATGGTTTTCCCAGTTGTAATGTATGGCTGTGAGAATTGGACCAAGTCTGAGAGCTGAATAATTGACACCTTCAAATTATGGTGATGGAGAAAACTCTTGAGGGTCTCTTGGACAGCAAGGAGATCAAACCAGTCAATCCTAAAGAAATCAACCTGACTGTTCATTGGAAGGACAGACACTGAAGCTGAAGCTCAAATACTTTGATCACCTAATGCAAAGAGAGGACTCATTAGAAAAGACCATGATGCTGCAAAAGATTGAAGGCAAAAGGAGAAAGGGAGGGCAGAGGATGAGATGGTTAGATAGCACTGTGGATGTGATGGGCGTGGATTTGGATGGCAGTCTTGGACAGGGAGACCTGGTGTGCTGTGGTCCATGGGCTTGCAAAGAGCCAGACATGACTGAGCAATTGAACAAAGACAACATGAAACTGTCACAAAGCCTCCCTGATGATATATATCCCTCAACCCCCCAAAAAGACAAAAGCTCAGGAATAAATGAAACAAAAACAAAGGTAAAGGCACCAACCATGGCTATTACAGGAAATGTGGAAAAGTAAGAAAAGTTAGAAAAGTCTCTAATACTGCTAAAGCTGAACATACACACACACACTGTTTTCTGGATTTTTAATTTAAAAACTTGGATTAAAATATTTGCTGAGCCAGAAATCTGAAGCCTTTCTTCTATACAATCTTATCTCATTCTTTCTGCTGTTCATCTGTTATGTCCTGCCTATATGCCTATCCTATTATTGTTGTTGTTGGTTGACACACAGTCAAGTCAAGTGTTGTTGGTTGACACACAGTCAAGTCTTGCCTGCAAATTACTAAATATCCTTCCATCAAAACAGAAGGATCAGGTTTAGTAAATTGTCCCAATGGAGAAATTAACTGGAAAAGGGATCTCAATAAAAATACAAGATAGATATGATAATTCTATATAAAAACCCCATCCTTTTCTCTCCATTGCCTCTCTCCTTTGCACATTGTCAAAGCCTCTTAAACTTTCAGCTTCTCAAAAACACTGATGTTGAATAGACAATCTTTTGCATAATAGCCCACTTAGAAGATGTATTTGAAATGGGGTGGCTGGCTCCAGTTCTTAATGAGCTGGTTGTTTTCTAAAATGAATATGAATTGCACCCAGTTGGGGAACATTTGTGAGGACCAAAACATTGGGTAATATTAGATTTGCGAAGAAGAATTAAAAAAAAATCTGTTCCCCATTGCTCACCCTTGTGTACACTCTTTATCTTGCCCAATAATTCTGTTTCTTCTGAGAAGGCTGTTGTTGTGCTGAAGGACTGCATCAGCTGCTTACAGTGCCCTTTGCTCCTAGATTTCTGTTCTCTGCTGCCCTATATAGGGGAACAATAAGTTCTATTTCCAACAGTGGCCAGCCTCCTCTCTTACCCCTTGCTGGCAGGATTTTCTTCTGTTTGATGTGATATTTTTTAGTCATGCTGAGCCCTAATAATAAGAACATGGGGGAGCCAAGCTCTACGTCTCCTTCCAGTTGCAATGGCTTGATGCCTTCTGTTGTTGTCTCCGCTTTGGGGTGAGAGGGCTTCTACTCCTGCCTTTCTATTTCTTTAATAAGTCCCCTGCCTTGACTGTGCCTGATCTCCTAATAAAATTCCCCGGCCTTACAGCAGTGCGCCTGATCTCTCAAGTCAAGAGCATTTCCTCCCTCTGCTTGACTATTATCTTCCATAGCAAACCCAAAGCGTAAACTGGAGAAAAAAATCAAACAATCTTTAAATATCTGTCTTAGTGATAGGGGAATCTTATCATCTGAGAGCATCAGGCTCTGTCGTTTGTTCTTTCCCGGCTTGCATATTTGCAGTTCCTTTCCGCACTGTGAAAATTTGTAAATTTATTCTCAGATCTATTTTCCTTGTCCTTGGTGGTCTCTATAATGCCCAGCAGGCTTACAATTGCTCCAATGCCAGACTACCGCTGATGCTGTCACCATTATATTATGTAGCACTGTATGAAAGACAAGCTTGTATTGTGGTTAAATGTTGAACTATGACTACAAGAGCTCACACTTCCTCCTCCATTTTCCAATACTTACAGCAACAAACCAATGAAATAAGCTGGGCTGAGAGTGACTGGTCCAAAGTTTTCCTGAGGAAAGATGGGATATAAATCTAAAAAAGAAATGAAGAATAAAGATATAGAGACATATTCATACTCATCCCATCTCTCCCTCCATATGTGTGATTACTCCCTTCCATATTTGTCCTTTGACTACAAATTCACATCACTCAAAATAGTATCACTGAGACAGATAGCAGTGACACTGCAGACTTGTGAAAGGGAGGAATACAAAAAGGTTTTGGGGAAGGATTTCCAAAGGAAGATGCACAATCATCCTGATAAATTGGTTGTTCAATGCACTGGGTAAGGGACGGAAAACCAAAAGGGGATGCCTGATTCTCATGGCCCATTTTCTAGCTATTTTAGGACATTTGTCCCCAGGATCTCTTTCTCTCATTCTTACAACTACCCCTAAAAAGTCAGTTAAAATTTGTGAAGATGAGTATGAGAAGATAATTTGCTTAAGGGAAGAAAGAGCTTCTTGGGTTTGCACTGATTAAGAGAAACAGAAATTGGTGTATAAATTGATTTGATTCACAGAAATGGAGGATCACATGTATTCTTCATTCATTCATTCATTCTACTCATTTTTATATCACCTCTATCCAAGACTCAAGGCAGTTCAAGATATAATCAAAGTCACCAAATAATCAAAGTCACTAAAAAGTTCCATCATAAACTCCAGCCATCAACTTACAGTCCATCTGCATTTTAAAAAATCCCAGGCATTCTCAGGATTCTGTTTATAAAAAGACAACCTCCCTAACTTGAGGAATAAATTATTTTGGAATGTGATTCCAAAAAACAAAGAAGTTTCACCTCTGAACCCCATTCTTGTAATATCTATGGAGTTATTTATAGTATACCTTTTCAGTCAGCTCATACCAGTAGGGAAATTATCTTAATCCAAATAAGGATGTGAATCACTGATGTTGGAGCAATCCCTACTCTAAAAATGGCTGTAAGTGATACACTAGCTGTAACTGACCAAAAGCTCTAAATGCCATGGATCCAGTCTGCACACCTGCTCCTATGGAGGAGTACAATCCCATCTAGAGCCCACAGATGATATAAATCTGGAGCCAGAGTGCTTCTGGACAAATAGCAAATCTGTTTTGCTAGGATTCAACCTGAGCTTGTTTTGTCCTATCTAATCCATTACAGATTTCAGGGATGGACTTAAAATTACAACCTATCTCCTGTTTGGCCCAAGGTAGAGGTATACATTTAGGTATATGGCATACATACAAAATCAAATTGATGGGTGATATTTCTCCAAATTTTCAGGTAAAGAATGGGGGAGAGGGCTGAATCCCAAGATATCCCATAGTGGGGCAGCCAAGGATTGAACTGTCAAATTGTTCTTAGCAAACTGAAGTGGTACAGAGTCAGAGATATAAAAACTTCTAGTTTATTATGGAAAAAGTAAGGAAATATTACAAAAGAATTGCAGTGGTGGTTGTGTCTCAAAATAGAGCTCAATTTATACAGCAATCAAATTCATCTCTCCAAAACTTCTATGAGGAATTCCAGAAAGAAGCAAAGTGTTTTTCTAGAGAAGGGATGGGCAGCTCATTTGGACCTTGTAACAGCTTTCATTTTTCTAGAACTAATCTTCATTGTATCCTTCTTGGTGTCAGAAAGGTTTATATTATATATAAATATAATAAGTTTATATTAAACTTCATGCTGTATCAACGCAAGAGACATTAATCTTTGTCATCAATGGTAACTGTAATGCACCTTAGTGCACCAAGAGATCCTTGGCAAAAGAGTAAATGTCTAAAGGTTCCACCTGTAGGGCTCAAAACCTGGGTGATATAATTTTGACAGAAGTTCCTGTTGGCAGTCCAGAGAAGGAAATGACACAAATTTCAAATAGGATACTAGCATTCCACTAGAGAGCCAGTTTGGTATGGTGGTTAAGTCACCAGGCTAGAAGCCAGGAGACTGTGAGTTCTAGTCCTGCAATAGGCATGAAAGACATCTGGGTGACTTTGGGCCAAACACTCTCTCACATCCCATGACATCAGGCTCTGGCAACAAGCCAGTCAGTCAATTCCTGTCACAACCAATAGATCAATACTCGATTGATCCCAAAAAAGGGGACCCTTCATTGTGGGAAAATGCTATGAAGAAAAAAATTCTAGCATTCCATTTCCAGAATACATCATAATAAATATTTATACCATGGAGAAATAGAATGGAATGGATTTTATAAAGGGACCGACTGGGAAGAGATTCTTGCTCCTTGAACTCAGCCCAAGGTAGCAGAGATGCTAATCAGCTTTTCAATAGCCAAACTCTAAAGGGCAACTTTAGAATTAAGTATTAAAACTTCAGCCATGATTTGTTTCAACTCCCTGACAGCTGAAAAATTCTCTTGCTTACAATCCCCATCAAGAGAATTCATGGATAGGAAGCTAAAAAGAATAGAATATATTCTTTATATTATCTCTTTCCCTCAACTATCTTTCAGATGGATATTTTTAAAAAAGAAAGAAAATTAAGTCTATTAGAACATAACCCTCCCCCCCCAAAAAAAACTCCCGAAACTCAGAATAACTTTTTTTTTTGGTCCCTAGTGCTACTGCCAGCATGAGTCCCTGCAGTTTTCTTGGCAGGTTTTTCAGAAGTTGTTTCCCATTGCTTCCTTTCTAGGGCTGAGAGAAAATGACTGGCCCAAGGTCATCCCACTGGTTTAATGCTTAAAATGGGTTTAGAACTCACAGTCTAGCATGATGCCTTAACTCCTACACAAAACTGACTCTCTCAGAGCAACATTATGTCATGGTTTTCCACTACATTTTTAATGGGCAGGGATTATTATGGAAATAGTGGGGTACCCCGGATACCTTGGAGCTACAGATGGCTAATCCAGCCAATCAGAAGACTTTATACAAGAAAAATAATCCAGAATAGAAGTCTGACTCTTGTTCTAAAACTTGGTCAAAACCTCTATCATGGCCCAGCATTCTCTATATGCTAAGCTTAATTATCTGTTAAACAATTCTCACATGATATTGCAATTCTGTACCATATTTCACTTTTTTTTCTAGATCCAATCCAAGACTTTCAGCAACCGGTCATGAAAACCAAGATGGCACCATGCTTAGTCATTATGCACAAGCCCACTAGATAGGATCTAGATCAGGCATGCCCAACTTTGCAGCTTTAAGATGTGTGGAGTTCACCTGGTTGAATTCCTCAGCCAGCTATGCTGCATCTCTTCCTCTTTTCCAACACAGTGTTTCAAGAACAATTCTGATAGTTCAGCTCTTGGCTGCCCCACTGTGGGGTGTCTTGAGGTGCAACTCTCTCCCCCATTCTTTTCCTGAAAATTTGAAGAAAGATAATCCATCAATCTGTTTTTGTATGTATGCTGTATACCCAATTGTATACCTCTATCTTGGGTGGAACAGGAGATAGGTTGTAATTTTAAGTCCATCCCTGGAACCTGTAATGCATCAGATACGTCTATGTGTATTCTCATTAATCCGAGTCATGTCTTGTAACAAAATCTTTGCCAACACAGTTTTAGAAAAGGCAACTGGACTTTAATTTTAACAAATTGTTACAAAGGAACATTTCAACTCCCATCCAGGAGTCTTCTTCAGCCAAAATAAGAAGAAAAAAGACTAGGAATATATAGAAACATATGTATATGTTTCTATATATTCCTTATCATTTTTCTTTCTATTTGTAACATTTTTTGTGACATCTAAAATAATAGTCCAGTTGCCTTTTCTAAAATTGTGTTGGCAAAGATTTTTTTTGCAATTTTGTTGTAATGCATTAGATAGTTGTACTGAATCCTTGACATTGTTTGATCATTTCTGACAGGTTGTCCAAGTTCCAATAGAACCCTGAAAGAAGCAAAGGTGTCAGAAACACATTTGAAACATCAGTTTTACACTCAAAAAGGCAAGCCTGTTCACCAAATTCTGCCCTGCAAATCTGAGTGGAAACAGAAACTTTGTGTAAAGTGAAATTATTTGCAAAGATATACTTCAGCTTTAAGGTGAGCAGAATTGGAAAATGTTTTTGATTGGAAAGTTAGCATAATTTTCCTTAAAAAAAGGCATGGCTTCAAATTACCTCTTTTTCTTCCCCATTT
>JANHZU010003103.1:74848-85801 GCA_032468055.1 Acrochordus granulatus | reverse complement strand
ACCTTTCCCACCAAAGATGGTACCTATTTATTTTTACATGATTTCAAGCTGCTGGATTGGCGTGAGCTGGGGAAAATAATGGGAGATCATCCCATTACATGGCACTTCAGTCTCAACTGCTGAGCTGTTGACCTTCCAGGTCACAAGCCCAATGTCTTGACCACTTGGCCACTGTGCCCCTGCATATATATAAAAAGAAAAGGTTTCCCTTACTAATCATGGTCAACCCTGGGGGGCAGTACTCATCTCTGATTCACAGCCAAGGTGGTGAGCATTTGTCCAAAGACACTTCCATGGTCATGTGGCAGAAATGACTATATGCCAAGGCACATCGAATGCTGTTACCTTGCCTACCAAAGGTGGTACCTATTTACCGACTTGCATGCTTTTGAACTGCTAGGTTGGCAGGAGCTGGGGCAAATAACAGGAGCTTGTGAGGGTGAGGTATTTGGGTCTCAAACTTCCAAGCTGCCAACCTTCCAGCTGACAAGCCCAGCATCTTAACCACTCAGCCACTTTGCATTTGATCACATATGTATACAAATATATACAAATATACACACACATACATACTGAAATAACATATTACAATTATTATATGTATATAGACATATATACATAGAATTGTAATATATACAATTATTAAACAATAATAATAGTATATATTACTACAGTATATATATATTTATTAACAGTATGTGTGTGTGTATGTATATACCAAGAAACCCAACTTACATATTTTACCTCCAAAATGTGGATTTAAAATGCTGCATTCCAAAAAATAATTGATTATTCCTCCTGAAACTAAGGATAATGTTGCAAAGTATGATCATGTATCTACATATGTCTGGGATTATGAATAATCTTATATATTTTATCACTTTGAACTATGGGTACTTAAGAAAAATCTGAAAAGATCACATGCAGCATTCTGAAAAACAGTGGGTTATTTTTAATAGAACATAAATAAGGGGAATTGGAACGATACATTAAAATATATTTTAGAACAAAATAGAAGAATAAAAGCCAATAAAAACGTTGTTGTATTAGTGAGAGAGCTTTCCTAAAACAATAAAAATAAATAAAGCAATGGTATTTTTCAGAAAGTCCTTCTGGAAATCAGAAAGTTGCAGAAAATATTAAGTAAAAGTGAAACTAAGGACTTTCAAAAGGATGAGGAAAAAGAAAATGAGGAGCAATTGAAATGCAGAACTGGAAACAAATATAAGGAAATGAGTTGAGAAAAAATATTAAATACAAACTTCAGGAGGATGTCTAGAAGCTGAGTATTAACATTAAATTAAAAAAACAAATATATATATGAGGTTCTTTGGTTTATGATCCAATTAGTAAAAACAGGAATTAAGGAGCCAATAGATTAAGGAAATTAGAACAGGAAAAAAAACAATTTTTCATTTTTGAATGACCCATAGTCTCTGAGGAATAATTTTTAAGGTGTAAGAAAGTAGCTTCCTTGGAGCTACTTTAGCACAAAAACATGTTGGGATATATTTTCAACTGGTGAGATCTCTCCAAAATTTTCTTAACAAAAAGGGTACTACTGAGAGGATCAGATTAGAAGACATGAGCATGTGCTGAGCCTGAATACTGGAATGATCAGGTCTTAAAATGTCTCGCTGCACATAACATACTCTATCATGTTTTATAATTGTTCCATGTTTGCTGAAAATAAACTATGAGATTATTTGTGCGTCTGCAGTTGTAGAGGGGTTAAAGGGGAGGAGAAATAGCAGCACTGAAACAAGGTAATTTGAAAGAGCTCAAGCACCCATCCATTAGCTTGAACCTTGTCTTCAGTGGAGGAGGGTCTCATGGGCCCTCACCAAGATGAGATGTAGTCTTTCCTTTCAACTGCCAACTACTTAACACAAGTAGCAAAACTACTTGTTAGTTCCCTAACAGTAGACATATCTCGTGCACGTCTTCGCTTGTCATGGTCTACTTGAGCCATTGTTCAATTTCTACATTAAATTGGTGGATACCTTGTAATAATGTCAAGGTGATGCACTCATTTCAAACAGATATCGTAATATATGATTTTATTTTCTTCATGTTCTAATTGTGCATCTTGGTATACTTCATCATCTGTAAAGTAACATAAAACCATAACTTGCCAAAGTCAAGAAGTAATAAAGCTGATGAGATCAATTTCCATAAACATCTGGAATCAAACATTGCTTGTTTCAGCTTTGCTTTCTTGCCTTGGAGGGTCTCCTTATCTTGGTTCCCACTCCAGACCTTCACAATCAATTACACCTTACTTTTCCACTATGGCTCATCTACTCCTTTTAATTCAAACAGTCCCAGTCATTTCTTTCTGCTTCTCATTTAAGCCTCCCTTAATTTGTTCTAAACAAGTTGATCATTAAGAAAGAATGTACAATGATTAAAATAGGTTTCATATTTCTATTGTAAAATGTGGCCCACCTGGATATACCCTAAGTAGATTATTTTTCCAAAATTATTGCTAGATTTAGGAATCTCTCTTCTTTAAAAGCTAAAGATGGCATACAACGGAATCTCCCTTGATCTCCCCTCTCCCCGCAAAAACTCTAGTGATAGATTGGATTAAGAAATTGGACTTAAATCAGTCAGTGAGTTTCCACAATGAGGGCCAAGTTTAACTGGAATCTTCCCAATCCTGGACCAATATTTGTTCTCCCACAGCTGGCTGATCTGGTCTGGTCTTGATCATCATATCATGTCACTTTTTTTTTTTTGAGCCTCTTGAAATCTCTAAGTTACATTGTTCTCTCTATAGATTATTTGATAGTCCAGTTAAGATAGCCCTAGGAACTGGCAGATACTTTAAAAGTTGGAATCCCATCAGCTATAATTGAGGAAGTCCAATAACAAGCAGAAGTATTTCAGAAGATATACTTTACCTTGCTCCTCATGTTTCTTTAACTCTGAATTTACTAATTCCAGATGTTCAAGCTTGTGATCACAGAGGTTGCAACTTACCAAATTACTATAAAATTCATCTGGAACCATGTCATCAACCATCTTGGGATAAGGAAACCCAATTGCTGCAATCTCATTTTGGCAGCAATCCAAGACATTACTGAGCTCTAAAACTTAGGGTTTTTTAAAGTGATAAATGAGTAGATTAGGCTTGTCTTATGAAAAATCATCAGCTGCAAGACAGAATGTGTATTCATCATTTAATTTCCCATCCAATTCCACAACTCACATAAATGTTAAAATCATTAAAAGACAAATAACAAATGAAAGTAAGAATATATTTGCCACACTCCTAAACTCTAAAGAAGTGAGGGGCAATCTGGACTTCAGGGATGTAGTATATTTCCAAGAAATGGGATCACCACAGATAATGCTGCTTCTAAGCCCCCATCCCCCTAAACCCCAAAGGATGATGAAACATCCCAGGCTGATCATCCAAGTGAAGCGGATTGTATCTGGGCAAGTTGGTCTAGTAGATAACATGAATCCAGATCCTGCAAATCAAGACCACAGAGATATCTAAATTAAACCCGCCATCAGGAAACAAAATGGCAGCCAATACCACAGCTGCAAGATTGATGTAGTCCTGCTTAGATAGGTCTCTCCTGACAGCTAATGGCCTGCTGCATTCTATACCATTTCTGGATTATCATGAAATAATAAATAATAATAATAACAAATGACATTCACTCTGCCCAGGACCAGGGCTTCCTGTTTCAAAAGGAATGCAACCCTGCATGAACCAAAGCTGAGAAAATATTCTTCAAGGCACAGACCCCACCTACCGATCCAAGAGAAGCTTGAATTCAGGAAAATCTCTTTGCAACAGCCTTCCCTACGAGATATGGCATGCTTTTAGCCTTCCAGAAAGTCATAAAGCATTGGTCCAGAGTTGCAATTCATAATATGAGTGTCCTCAGAAGTCTTTTGAATGAATAAACATATCTTTTCATTCTAAAAAAAGGTAGATGTATAAATACAAGTTTAAAAGGTAGCAGTAGGAGAATTTTTGAAAGATAAAAGTGACCAAGATTTTTGAAGAACTACATATGAAACACATGGGTGGACTTCTCATCAGACAAAGGATGGATAGAAATACAAGTGCACCAGGTTCCTCTGGGTTCATATTGTATAACTACATTGGGTAACTACATTGTATGGGGTAGCAAATACATTTAATAAATAAATATATTCCAGCCTTTCTTCCTGGCATACATCCTGTCTTCCACTTTACCCAGCATTCTTTACATGGAGAACTGTAAATGAACACCATTCTTTACAAAAACCGACAATTTCCAAAATTTGGCCAAGCGCATCTTGCTGAATACAGCTGTGGTGATAGAAGTGTTTTGCATCTGATGGACTGCAATTAAGCACTTTGGGAAAGAGATGCTGAAAGAGCTTTCCTGTTTGGTGCTACACACCATATTAATGACTTGGGTTTCTCTTCTCTGCCTCTTTCTTTTTAAAAAAATCTGAAGCAGGCATGCTGCTAAACCCATTCTGGCTTGTAATGAGCATATTAATAAGCAGGGTGGCCCAGGTTAATCCCACCAGCTTTAAAAATACACAGTTTGGTTGGGAGGGGAGGAAATACAACATTTCATTAAGGAAATCAGGACAGAGCAGTTGTGTGTGGAAAGGCAGCTGGCTTGCCCCCAAGGTTTTGAAAACCTGGCCACTCCCCTTTAGTCATTACAGAAAGAGACCTGACAAGATGAGAAATTACACCAGGAAGAAAGAATATGAGGATTAATTGTCTTGAACCAATGCAGCAGAGCAGGTATGCAAGTGAAATCAAGGTGCAGATAATGAGGGCCAATGAGAAGGTTTTATTGTCTTCCCTCATAAAGAAAAGTATTTAAAAGAGCCTATTCAGCTCTTTCTGGGCTGTTAAAATTCGATGATTATTTTTAAAAGAGGAAAAAAGAGGGGAAAGTTCCAAACATTTCCTGCTAAATGATAATTATAGAGTAATAAAGAAAATGTCTTTTTTTAGTATATTTGGGTTTAACTTTCAGCTACATCATATATCAGATTTAACAGTGATGAACCACCTGGGGGACTGGTACATATATTATTTGGGGCCACCTATTCTCTTTTCCTTCTGGGATTGTTATCTATTTATTTATCTGTCTGTATCTTTATCATCTTTACTCCTCTCTCTATCATCTCTCTATTCTATCAATCTATCATCTATTTATTCTATCTATCTTTCCATCTACTCTACCTATTTATCAGTCATCTTTCTCTTTCTCTCTGTCATCTATTTATTCTATCCATCCATTAATCAATCAATCTATCATCTATTTGTTCTAGCTAGCTAGCTATATCTATCTCTATCCATCTCTACCTCTATCAATCATCTTTACCAATCTCTCTCTGTTATCTCTCCATTTATTCTATTAATCCATGCATCAATCTCTCATCTATCTATTTAATCTATCTCTATCTCTATCCATCTATCTCTATGTATTTATCAATCATCTCTACTTATCTCTCTCTACCATCTATCTATCATTTCTATCTCTAACCATCTATCTCTATCAATCATCTCTCTTTCCCTCTCTCTTGCTCTCTCTCTCTCCATCTTTCTCTCTCTCCCACAAGCTACAACTTTCCGGAAGTTTCCCTAAAAAAATGCCCAACCATTAAAGAGCCACACAGTTGCTGTCCTGCTTATCAAAAGGACCAAACCTCCTGATTTCATCAGTTTGAATTGGAGAAGGTATAGTTCATTTTGTAGGTCTGCTTCTCTTAATGCTGAGTTTTCTCTGCTGGTAGGAAATGAGGATTTTTGAAAGGAAACATCACCATTTTTGCAGTACCAGACACAAGAAAAATAAATTATGAGGTTAGTAGCATTGTTTACAACTTGTTTGAATAAGTACTGTTTGTATGCTGTTAACCCAAACATGCACCTTTTAAACACAGCTATAAGTATAGTTTTTTCATTATTATTTTGGATACCTGTACATGACTGGCATTTCTGAATTATAAATGGCTGAAGATACAAGACACTACACCCAGACCTCATCACTCACAGTCTACTTGCACTCAGTCTGTTCTGGTTCCCTTTTGTTCATTCAAATCCACAATTTCTTTTACAACCTTCATCCCAAATGTGATTTATCTTTTGAAAAGGAAGAAGTTTAAAATAAAATCAATTCAAATAACAGAATCTTCATTCCTATCCCCCCGCTTCACCTATCTCTCATTCAATTTGATAAAATAATTTTTGGGGGAAACTGCTTTCAAAAGAGAAGGCTTGTGAAATACTCATGGATGATATGTAATAGCCTTGTTCTTCTTTATCAAAGAAATGGTGGCCAAGGAGAGTAGCTCAGGATTGACTTTTTCCTCGACAATCTTTTTCTAGAATTCTGCTACCTCCCTGGCTCTCAGCCCAATATGTTACACCAGGCTAAGGAATCAATGACATGTAAACCAATAGTATTTTTATTGTAACAATTATGCAGTAGTAAAAGAATTTTATAAGCTGAATGTGCTTCCCTTCTCTCATTTTATCTAGGAGGAAGCTTATCTGAGACATTTTCTCAAGTTATTTCCTTGGTCCAGGCTCAAGCCTTTCTTGTCTGACTATTTCCTTGATAGAGGTTCTTCCTTCTATCCTCCAAGGCTGTTTGCTATTCCCTCTACATTCGCTTCCTTACCATCAAAACTTCTCCCTGGATTCTTTTTCTGACTGAGATGTATGAGCAGCCAAAGGGATGGAATGATATGTCACAAAATCAGTACTAAACAGTGTAGAAGCCAGTCTTTTGCTTCTAATAGTCAAAAGCTCAAAATCACCTTGATTATCAATTCTCAGATCCCTTAAGGAGATTGAGAAACAGAAGCCTCTTTCCCAGAAAAAATTAATTCATCAACAATTGATGAATCATTGTTGAGATCAAGAAAAAGATGTGACAAAGAAGATCTGAATGTACACAACTTGAGTTTATGTAGGGTCTCTCTAGAGTTCTATTTCAGTAAAAATATTTTCTGGATAACAAGATACATTTCATTTTTAACAAGGTGAGTGGATGTTTTATTTTAAATTAGCAAGTTCAGCATATTATGATAGATGGTATTTTTAAATGATATCTATGTTGGATCGGGAAAGGTCAAGCTACAAAAGACCTTTTTAAGAAAAATACAGCAGTCTTAAGCGCACACACACATGTATGCACACTATCTGTCTCATTGTAGGTAGCCAATGTAGATGATGAACATTTCTCACAATTCCACATAACCTGCAGTCCCTGGTAGTTTAAATCAGGAGAGGATTTTTGAAAATTCATCCTGTTTCTTTAATAAGCCTCCTTGCCTGCCAAAATCAAATAAAGACCTGGTTTCCCAACACAAAATGCTTGCTTCAGAGCAAATGGAAGCCACAGAGAACAGTTTGACTTCAGCTTTCTAATGTGTCACCTGATATTGTATGTGAAGTGGTCATCTGAGACAAGAGAATAAATCTGCATCAGTCTTGTTGATGAGGAGGAAGGTAACATCTGAGTTGCTAAGTCTACCACTGTATTTTATAAGAAAGGCCCACATTCAAGTCTAGATTCAGCCTTGAAAGATTCCCAAAGATGGTTCATGAAACTCACAAAAATTAAAAGTTAAGAGAATCTCTGATCACAAGGTCTGATATGCACAACACAAAAGGAAGAAGGAATGGATAGGAAAGAAGAATGTTAGAGTTGTTTTTCTTCTCCCTAGATGGCAAATAAGCAAGATCTAAGAATATATCCAAAGTATGGAAAGATCTGATGGAGGGAATGATATTCTTCCTGTAAAACAAGATGGTGCCTCTTCACAATGGCCCTCAATCACCTGATTTGTAATGGTGATTTGTCATTGGTTCCGCATCCCCAGGCAACTGGTAACTGAATGCAAATCTTCTTTTCATCCTTAATACAGACTTAGAATGTAGAATTATGGACAAACATAATTTTGTGTTAGATGCACCTAGATCCACCTATTACTAGATGGAAGGTTTACAATTACAGCAGAAAAGAGCTCCTGCCAATTACTGTTTCAATGTCTGGAGCAGATCATGGGATTCTCATTCCTTTCTCCAAGCTTGGAAGGGCTTTAAAATTTTATTGCTGTACCAGTTTACAGGAGTTTTATTCTTTCCACTCTATGTACTTGATCATGTTTAGAAAGCATAGTTATCTGCATGGTTCTCTTGACAAACCCCCTATTTATCTAAGGCTTCTGTTTGGAGATTCTTTGGGGAGGTAGAGGAGAGAAGAGTAGAGGGTTGTCACAAGCTGTCACTTTACCCAAGTAGAAATTTGAAGAAATCTGGAAGATGTACCCATATAAGAATTTGAGCACTTCTTGGTTCATGAGTGGCATTGAGCAAACCTAAAGCACACTGCTTGGTTTACAAGGTTCTTTTTCAAATATTAATATTCAAACAATAATAACTCTAGCAGCAGTTATTGTATAGTGTCAAGTTCTAAGTGCTTCCATCAAATGTTGGATTTTTGACACTTTGAGGCAGGGTTTGGTTCCCTCTTGAAGAAAAAACTGTGACTGAGCCAGAAGGACCTTCCTTGAGAAAGTATCCTGAAATTCCTCAATTAAATGACTTTTAACTCATTTCTAGTGTTATATGAAAATACAGCTGGGGTTTAGAGCTTAAGTGGGAATGCAAGAAGGACTAAAATAATGTTTAATTCCCATTGTGAATTGCTTTAATTCCTGTTTCAAATCAGCTAAGATACTGGTCATCAGAAGACCTACCAACAATGTAATAAAAATTGTAAAATATCTCCAATAACATCTTGTAATTATTGTCTGGTTGCCTTTTTAAGGAACTTGGCAAAAAATTTTCTATTTAAACTACTTACCATGACCTGAATTAATGAGAATATTCATAGATACCTATTAATAATGTGCATTCTGTGAAAAAAAAGAGGGGATTTTTTTCCAAGAAGCATGATCTGGATTCCAGAAGGATGTATTTGATCACACAAACATCTGTGTTATATATCTGTGTCTGTTCAAGAGAGAGAGAAAAGTGTACATGGTTGAAGGTGAGAAACATTTCAGTTTAGACTTCTATCTGCAAGCATCTTTCTTTTCTCCCCACCTCCATAACCTCCACTGACATATACATGTTCAACAGAATGACTAACAAAATATATATTAACATTTTTCAGCAAATCATTTCAATTACTAGCTGCTTCTTTCCAACATATTAATCTTTTTCTTATATTAGCTTTTAAAATAAACAAGTAAATCTGAGCTTTCAATAAATTGGTGAGATATTTTTATTTTACTATAAGCTGTGAAAATAATCATAGTCTGAGCATGGAATCATTTCTCCCTTTTTTCCTTTTTGTACCAAACTAGCAACCTAGCTACAAGAATGTACTGCTTCATATGACCTTGAATTCCAATATCAACAGAGCTGAGAATAAAACTAGGTTTGGCTTTCTTTTCTTCTGCCCCTACCATTCCCAATGTGTATTCATGGCCTAGCCAAGATGAATTAACTATGGTTTTCTTGCAATTATTTTAAGGAGTGGGGGGTGGAGATGGCCTTTCGAAGCTCTCCATTAAATTTATGGTCTGAGAAACTGGATGGACATTTTTTTCTGGATTATTTTGACAATAGTTTCTCTAACATTTTATCAAGAACAGCTTTCTCTTTTCATGACCACAGTATCAGTATCACTGGATCTCCTGGGACTAGTTTCCTACTAATATCTTCCCCTGGGAGTTAATTGAAGTACAGAAAACTAGGAAGGCTGGAGAGATCATTATACAATGAAAGTCAAGATATTCATACACAATTCTTGGCCACTTTGTATCTCAAGAAGTCCAAGAACTCCACACTCCACTGATGACAATTCCCTCCAAATTCTCTTCATCTCTGAAAGCATATTCTCCTTCATCAGACTGCATGGGAACTTAAAAAAAAGTAAAGAAGATTTTCCCCACCTGGAGCTAATGTCTCTCACAGCAGGAACCATCTTAGAAGAAGC
Source organism: Acrochordus granulatus (assembly GCA_032468055.1). Classification (NCBI taxonomy): domain Eukaryota; kingdom Metazoa; phylum Chordata; class Lepidosauria; order Squamata; family Acrochordidae; genus Acrochordus; species Acrochordus granulatus. Next base: position 75,809 of record JANHZU010003103.1, on the reverse strand, counting down.
ATTGCATAAAAAGTCAACTCTGCACACTGTTAGAAAAAAGAAGAACTTCCCTATTTGTGATTTTTTCCTTATTTCTCTGTCTTAATTTTCTCATGTAGCCCACTGTTACCTGATTGATTGATTTTTAATTGAGTCAAAGCCTTTTGTAATCCAACAAAGGTGCTTTTATTTTTTTTAATAAAAAATATATTTCTTGAATCGGTGAACGGACTAAATATAAATATTTGCAGGCCTTTTCAAATCTCTTTCTAAGGATGCTGGGAGATTGGAAGCCTTCTTTTGAGTGCTGTACCGTGCCTGACTTGCAAGAAAGGTGATCAAAAGGACTGTACTAGCTACTGTGCCCTTTCTCTGGAAGGAAGGTGAATTTCAGCATCTGGAGATGATAGAACGCATGATTAACAATACCACCGAGGATGATTAATATCTTCTTAAAGCACCAACTTCCAGATTATCCATCATTTCATTAAGGGGGGAGGCCCTCTTTTTGAAAGGGGGGTGGGCTCCTGATCCATGAATAACTCTTGACATGTTTACTAATTGAGTCGCTATAACAGTAACAAATGGCTACCTTTTTGTTTTGTTTTGTTTTTCCTTCCCTAGATGAAGGGGAAGGAAAGAGGCAGTAAATCTGGGACATTAGCTCCATCAAACCATTTTTTTTGCACATGCTGGTCTCTGGCAATTAACCCTTAGTTCTTAGAACCGACATTTCATGTTGGCATCTTAACGGGCCGCCTTTATGGGATGTAAGTGGTTTTAAGGGCAAAGGCAACTCAAAATATTGTGGAAAGTTGAGTAAATAAGACTTGATCTATTATTTAGCTGGAATAAGGGGTCAGCCTGAACAGAACATTTCAGCTTGCAGATGGGGTAAGGCTGGTAAGCTTTCATGCTTTTCTCATGTTGGTGAGATAAGATAAACTTCTGCATGGAATAAACTGTTGACTTGCAGGAAAGT
>JANHZU010003103.1:57307-68218 GCA_032468055.1 Acrochordus granulatus | reverse complement strand
ATAGATAGATAGATAGATAGATAGATAGATAGATAGATAGATAGATAGATAGATAGATAGATAGATAGATAATGCAGGGAGTGCAAGATGGGTTGATCCAAAATGACCAAATGGATGCATACCTACACTGTCATTCTAGTCACCATTTCTCTGACCCAAGACCCTTTACAAAAGAAAATAAATGGGTAGATCTACTTCTTTCTGCAGAAGATGCTAGGCTGACTGCCACTGGAAAAGGACATTGGCTTAAGATAGTGCTTTTTTTTAAAAAAAAAAGGAAATAAAAGATTTGTAATTCCAAATGTCTCCATTTAATTGCTTTGCAGTTTAGCCCATAAAGAATCTTACTGAATGAAGGACTGGCAGAAATCCAAGGATTCTCATTGATTTTGGCTGGGAGATCATTTGAAATGGATCAGAGCTGGCCATAATGGTATGTAACCCAAGATGACTTCAAGAATTTGGCACACAGAAACAGTACTCACAATGCTGAAGCCCTTCTGAGAGCATCAGGTCTGGATCTTCTTCACTGAGTGGTAGGCGAATAAATGAACTAGAAGACTCAACTTTGCTTGGCAAGGTTAAGGGAAAGTAGGAGAAGGAGAAAAAGGAGAAGACAATGTAGAAGAAGACAGGATCAGGAAGGCATTGGAATGTAATTCAGAAAATTATGGATTTTATAATCAAAGACAAGGTAAAAAAGGCAGCCAATGGCCAATACAGTCACCTGGAGTTAGATCTAATATGACAGCCTGTAACTGTGGGGCATTGGTAGAAACTTCTAGGAGTAAATGCCTGTCACCCACAAGGATGATCCAAGTGTAAAAAAGGATATTGAAGAAATTCTTCAATTTCTTCTTATTGAAGAAATTATTATTATACTCTTTCCCTCAAATTTGGATCCAGCAGCTCTTATAATTTGGCAATATCTATTTCTCTTTGTTCACTGTTCAAATGCTGAGTACATGTATGTATATAAAGATATAAATGAAATAGAGACAGAGATGATGAGGAGGAGGATAGATAGATAGATAGATAGATAGATAGATAGATAGATAGAGATAGATAGATAGATAGATAGATAGATAGATAGATAGATAGATAGATAGATAGATATAGACAGGCAGGCAGGCAGGCAGGCAGGTGTTTCTTAACCTTGACAGCTTTAACATGTTTGGACTTCAGCAGTTCCCAGAATTCCTAATGAGATGTTTTGAGAGATAACTACTTCAGCTTCTAGTCCTAAATCATCTATAGCATAACGTTGAAATGACATGACTAGCAGACTCAGCACATGTGTGGGGGTGTCACAATTACATATTTCTGCAAGACATGGATAGACCAGATTATTTTTAGTTTGTATCAGGGTTGGATTTTTTTTGCTGTTGTTGATATTCATGAGTATATTCTTTATCTTCTCATATCCATCTACTTAAAAAAAGGACATTAACACTGAATATATTTATTCTCAATGCATCTTGGCCAAGAGCTACATTAGAAAATTCAGAGCAGTTCAAATCATGAAAATTCAAATGATGAAAAGCAATAATTTCATTCTAATCTGCATCTTTGAGCATTTTTTATTTATTAAATTTATATGCTGCCCATCTCATCAAGCAACTGTGGGTGGTTTGCAATCTCATAAATAAGAATATAAAACAATTTGAATGTTAAAAATTTCAAAACATTGGGTATTAAAAGTTAAAACATTAAAATTTACAACAAACTGGATAAAAAGGGCCAATATGTAAATGGGATGGAGGTGGGATCTTCTCCTAATTTCCAAGCCACCTTCAGAATGGGATGTCTCCATAGAAGCCCCAAGCCTGTTGAGGGAGCCAGGTCCAGTTCTGTCCAACTTATGTCCAACTCTGGGGACCACACTTTAAGGGAAGGTTAAAAAAATAGGAAGAGGAGAACAAAAATGATCAATGGAACTTGAAATAAAGTTCTATAAAAAGACACTAAAGGAACAGCCTGGGAATAGAAGGCTGAGTGGGAAAACCATTCTTCAAAAAGCTGAACAGAAATCACTCCCCAAAAAATTAATGACAGCATTTCCAATGATGGCACAGAACAATGGATTTCAGTTACAGGAAGGCAGATTTATGACTAATGTTAAGAATGAGCTCTTAATAATAAATTCAATAGGTGAGCCAATGGCCTATGAAGAATGTCTTTAAACAGACAGTGGATAGACATTTGTTGCTTTAATTTTATCTCCATCATCTATGTATATTCATCATCTAAGATTTGTGAATTGGTCTCAATGGCTCCTTCTAACTCTATGATGTATGATTCTATGAATTCAATTTCTCTCCATACCTGAATATACTTTTTAATATTATTACAACACTGGTGCTAGCATTAAGTCAATATTGGTTGGTGATAGTAAAGGACAGTGGCTTGATTAAACCACAACTTTGTTCATGGCTGCCAAATAGAAGCTGCTCCAAAATGCACCAGCTCATCCCTTGCTGAGCATAATGATCAATCAACAGATATTTCTGAAGCTTATGAAGAATCCATTCTGTAGGTTCATAACAGCAGTTTGCTTCATTTTGGTAGGAGGACTATATAAACAGATGCCCTGGAAAGAGCAAAAGGAGAAAGATCCTGCTCTCAAAAGCTGCTTCTATCCTGTGGGTTCTAAAGCATAATGAACTCAAATATTTTATGGTCCTCATTTTTCTCTATTCTAAGGAGATTTCTGCACTTGAGTCTCAGCTGCACATGCATGAAAGTCCCATAAACATAGTCCCAACAGAAGTCAAAGGAGACCTTTTGCCAGCAGTGGCCTACTTCTCCTTTCGTCAGTACCTGGCACTCCCACTGATTTGACTGCTTGTCCTACTCTTTGCCCTCTCTGCTCTGTTGCAATTGTCCTAGATTTTTTCCTCTCTGCAACTGCTGTCCAAACCAGCTGCACCCACTACATTTTCAGCAGTGGACCGAGGAAGGTATTAATCATATTTTTGAGGAGGACACTCTGCTATTTATCTCCCTGACATCTCCAGCATTTGGGAACCTGGTGCTACACACAGCCCATTGACTAGTAATATTACACATTACCTTGCTCCATTGCCTCTCCCTGCCCTCTTCATTGAGTGGCTGTTCAACGGTGGAGTTCTGTTTGTTCAATCAGACATAATTTATATCTTTCTCATTCTTCCTGAAGAGCTCTTGTTAATTTCAACTTTAAGCAGGATATTCTCCATAATATTCCCAGCTTTGACCTAACAATAATGAACACAGCTAAACAAAAATCTCTCACTTTTTTTGCCTTTGTGTATGAGAAAGAGAAAGAAAAATTGTTGCTTATTCTGCTAAAAAGAGTGTATTAAGCCAAAAACAAAACAGAAAAATGTATAGGTGAATGCATACAGAAATGATTCAGATTAAGAATAAATTGCCTCTCTGATATGTTCCAGAGGGCCAATTTGCTCTAGTGGTTAAGGAATCAGGCTAGAAACCAAGAGACCATGAGTTTTAATCCCAATTTAGGCATGAAAGCTAGCTGGGTGACTTTGGGCCAGTCACTCTTTCTCAGCCCAACAGGAGTATTAGATATGTCATTTATAAAAATAATGAAGACATGATAAAAAAATAAAAAAGAAACTCCCCAAGCTCAATATTTGTTCCCATGCTTGAAGTGAGTTTTCAAAAACTCTTGTCCTCTCCTAGAGAAAGGAGAACCCCCAGATGCTTTAATGTAAAGAATATCAGATCATCAAAGCACGATGCTAGATAAAGCTAGGTAAGGGACAATCTCATTCAGTTTTTCTGGAGTGGAATAGCAGTTTCAGATATGTGCATGAAGAGTTATATCTAATGACTTATCACTGAATCTTGAAAGTCACAACAATTAGATAGGTGAACAAAATATGGGATGTATTGTAATCTTGCCCAGAACAACTTCCAGGATTCTGTCACCACAGATAATTACATCAGTTAGATTGGAAAACAGTAACTATTAGTTGTGTTGGATGAAGGTTACTGAAAACAAAGTGAAATCTGAACTCGGTTGAACCTGAAACTGACCAGCCAAGATTTTTTTATACCAGAACCCACAAAACAATACTTCCACCACTCCACTCCAAAAAAATCAGAAAAATAGCTGTGTCTGCATCATGTGTCATGTTTCCTGTAACCCACATACAGGTACTATTAAACAGTGAATTGTAATCTTAGCGAGAAGCCCAGGAAAGTCCCCTTTAAAAATTACTATCTTTGGGTAAAGCAAGAAAGGGTTTCCCAACGAAAAATCAGGCTCTATTTGAGAAGGTTTACTCCAATGTTCCTCAACTATGGAAACAATGGTTTAATCTCTATGGAGCTGTCCAAGGTTCTACAATTCCCTCCACATGCTTCCTATCTCCACGTCTCAACATCTTTTGGCTTCTGTGAGCCCCACTTATGATCAGAAGAGGCCCGGGATGAGATGTTCCTATAAAATAATTGATAGAACATTACCTGAATTCTTTGCTCCCGTTTATCTCTCCGTCAGTAACATGATTAGAAAGTTCATTCTTCAGCAACATTAAAACAAACAAAAAAAATGCTGGGCATCAAGAGGACAGTGCTTGGATGAGAAGGTGATGCAGCCAGGCCTAGTTCAATTTGATTGGGCCTATAACTATGTACTTCCAATAACTTTTAGCAAAAACAATTTTGCAGTGCACTCCAATAGACCAGAATCTGTTGAAGCAGTTGTCATCCAGATAGTTTCTAAGAATGCCTGAATGATGAGTTGTCCAATTTACTTCTCCACACATCAGGTCCTTCCAATAAGATAGCACAAAGAAAAAGAGGGGGAGGGGGAACCTGTTTACAAAGATTTTTGCTCCAGTCTCTTTGGATTACCACTGACGTGCTGAAATACTGCATGTGGTCACCTTAGATGTAGATAATTTATTTCCAAGTCTATATGGAATGGAACTGGGTAAGATATATAATATTTCTCACAAACTTAAGGATATGTGAGCCTCCCACTGCTTGCCTTAAAAGCAGAATGATCTTTTTATTATTTTTATAAAGATGTTTTAACATATGTGAATCCTCTCAGGCAGAATATACCTTTGAAGCCCAGAGTCATCATTCAGGAGCTATTTAATCAAATCCATGAAACAGCACCTTGCCTATGAAGGGATGACCAGCTTCTCAAATTCAAAATTCACCGCTCACATGGGGGGGGTAACAGCTCTGAGAAAGAGGGATATATATCCATAAATTTTCTCAAGGGAGTCTGCAATATTAGTTTATGTTGCATTGATAGGTGGGATGGGAGAAGTAGAAACTGGTTTCAGAAAAGAAAAGGAAAATTTTGCTGTGGCTGATTTGCCTGAGGCTGCTACCCATTCTAAAGGTAAGGGTAAAGGTTTCCCCTGCCAGTCATGTTCAATTTTAGGGGGCGGTGCTCATCTCCAATTCACAGCCCAGGGAGCCAGTGTTGTCCAAAGATGCTTCTGTGGTCATGTGACCAGCATGATTATACACCAAGGCACATGGAACACTGTTACTTTCCCACCAATGTAGGTGGTACCTATTTATTTACTTGCATTTTTACATGCTTTCAAACTGCTAAGTTGGCAGGAGCTGGGACAGGAACTGAAATTCATGCTATTACATGGCACCTGGATCTTGAACTTGGGCTGCCGACTTTCTGCGCAACAAGCCCAGCATCATAACCACTCAGCCACCCATTCTACTTCCAGACAATTCTTAAAAATTTGTGAAAGGCTAGTTGCCAACAGATTACTGCAAATGAATACAGGTGAACCTTTTTAGGAAAGGTATTACAAAGCCAGGGCATTGCTGTTAAAATGCCCTCCTCTCTGGAATTAAATAGCACAATTCCAATATGCTTGACAACTGAAAAGGTTTTAGTCCATTCCATGTTTATAAAATTGGAAATGGTTATCTCGTGGTTCTCCAGGTATTGATGAATCATCAGCATCCATTACAAGTTGGTTGTAATGACCAACAAAAGCATCAAATGGTGCTTTAAGGATAACTTTTCTTCTCTACTGGTTCTCATAATTTGATGAAAGAGATCCTTCTTTTGAGTTGTATCCCAAAGGAAAATATAGTTTTCTGCACAGAGAACTTGTTTGCAAACAGATGTCAAAAAGAGATATTAGGAAAGTATTTTCAGATAAGATGGTTTAGCATGAGACTTCGTATGATAACTATTGCTATTCAGTTCAATGACTGATTCTTGCACTGGAAAGAAAAGAGAACAAGTGAGATCTTCTAATCCCAAAACAGCCAACAGAGGGAGTCCATAATCATGAGAAATATCAGGGGGTTAAAAAAAAAGATATACTTACATTTTCTGTAATATTCTGACATGAAACTAAAGCTCTGATTGTTCTAGTAATGAAGAAGAGGAGATGGAGATGAACAGGCTCCTGGGTAAATCCCCCCAGTTCTGCATTTAATTTTCCTCCTCCTGATTATTTCTAGAGAATCCATGTACCAAATCAGCTGCACCAGTTTCTCCCTCAATTTGTTTTAATTATCAGAATCACCAGACATATCATTTCAAAATGTTAAGGCTTCCTTTTTCTGCCACTCGATAGTTTGCAGAGAGCATCCTGAGTTTTCCATAAGAACCTTGGCAGCTGCAGTGTACAGTATATTAGCATTCCTTGACAAATTTGCACCATCCTTGAGTCAATCAAAGTCTACTCAGTGCAAAAAATAGGTAAACACATAATGAAATAGCTCAGGCTGGAATGTGTGAGATCTGGTGCTAATATGAAGGTGAACTAGAAGTCAATATTGGCCCCGGTTTTTAAGAGCTATAGGTCATAAATGTGCACGTTTGGGTGTAATAAAGCTTCCAAAGCTATTGGTGGAACTTCTATAGAATATTCATGAATATCCCAATTGTGCTGAAGTTTGTTTTTAAGATAGAAAATACAGCAAGCACAAAGGACTAGAATGAGATCTGATAGGAGAAACAGAGAACACAGCAGTGTCTAAAAACCATGCAGCAGATAAGTGTGAGTTGTGGGGATAAGGTGTTATGTCCAAGTTTAATAGAGATAGGATACTGGAGATGTTACAAACACCCCTCAAAAGTCTATGCGTTTTAGTGAAACAAGGCTTCTGTAGACAAATTATGCAGTGCTAGTTTTAAATCAGTAGTTTTCAGAAATCCTCCAGAAATATGGCTGTCCTCTGGGTATTTGGTGCAGGAACAAACTCTCTCCTCCTTTCACAGAATACAGCATACACATGTCTAGAATGCTAAGACAGGAGATAAGTTTTTAAAAACCCCATCATTCAAAGTCTTGCCAAATAGCTCTGTGGGAATGCTGCCAACTCCTTCTGTATTTCTGCAAAAGTCACTTGGAATTTTTCCGAACATAGCAATGCACATTTGCCAAATAATGTGCATTAAAAAAAAATCTTTTGATCTTTCAGACTCATAAATATGTAATAAAGTACATGATTGCTCTACTGATCTGTCCTCCATCAATCTTGCATCTCCCTTTTATTGATTCATCAAAATAAGATACGACCAAGGTACAAAAGAGTTAAAGGAGCTATTTATTTTAATGCTTCCTTGGAGGGACCACATGTTATTCTGAGTACAAATTATCTATATAATATTTCATGAATGATGTTGAAGCATTAAAACTCACCTCTGCCCTTCACGTTAACACAAAACACTGGCAGAAGTCCATTTCTGCTTTACTTTCAGTCTCTTATAGGGTATATAAAAGAGGAGGATGCCATCATCCCTTGCCATATATATGTTTCAGCTGGAAAACTAAACTAATAACATCATCTAAGCCAGTAATTTAAATCTGCCTTGGGGCAAATGTTCTATAATGTTGGCAATTGGCTTCTAATCTTTGATACATCTGATTGAGACCCTAGAAAGAGCGCAAAGAGCAACAAAGATGATAAGGGATCTGGAATTTAAATCCTATGAGGAAAGTCTACAGGTATGTCTTGCCTAACAAAGAGAAGGAGTAGGGGGATATGATAGCAGTCTTCCAATAAAGGCTGTCACAGGGACAAAAAGCAATGGGTGGAAGCTTATTAAAGAGAGATCCAACCTGGAAACACAGATGAATTTCCTGACAGTGAAAACGCGTAATCAATGGAACAACTTTCCTCCTGCAGTTGTGGGTGCTCTGTCACTGAAGGCTTCAAGAAAAGATTGGACAACCATTTGCCCAGGATGGTATAACGATTCCTGCCTTGGGCAGGGGGTTGGACTAGAAAACCTTCAAGGTCCCTTCCAGCCCTACAATTCTATGATTTAGCTGAAAAGGTGCTCAAAATCAAATCACAGCAATACTTACCAGCATTCAGTGAAACCTCACTCAATTTGGCAACTTTTCATGAATGTTTCCATCCTTGTAGGACTAGAAGGTGCCTTGGAGGTCTTCTAATCTTGTGGCTTAAAATGTTTCCTGCAATCACTCAGCCAACATTCAGGCTGGGGATAATTTCCTTACAGTTATTTGAGCACAACAATGGGAAGATGATTTTTAAAAAGGTAAAGATTTTCCCTTTCAGTCATAGCCGAAGAGCCAGCGTGTCCAAAGATGCTTCCATGGTCATGTGACCGGCTTGACCATATGCTGAGGCACATGGAATGCTGTTACCTTCCCACTGAATGTGGTGCCTATTTGTTTATTTGCATTTTTTTCATGATTTCAAATTGCTAGGTTGGCAGGAGCTGGAGCGAATAATGGGAGCTTATCTTGTTTTAGAGGGCCTGGGTCTCGAACTCGGGCTGCCAACCTTTCAGCCAACAAGCCCATTGTCTTAACCATTAGGCTACTGTGCCCCTTCAAGATAATTCTAGAAGATCCTAAAAACAGTTTCTGGAGATCCTCCTCGTTTACCCTTGCTCTTCTGACCTACATGTCACCCACATTTTATTACTATGCGATCTATTAAAATGATATATTTTATATGTCAATTCAGACCAATATACAAGGATCCATGGTGAGTTTTATCTGCATTGTTCTGCCCATCTTCACTCTTTTCATTCTTCCCTTGACTTTTGCTTCTTTTCAGGGCCATTCTTTTTTGCCTTCTTTTACACACTTTCCTGATTTCTCTAATCCTATCAATGTTTCCCATTGTCCATAAAATTGCGTGCAAGTATGGACCGTGGCATCATCTTAACAGAGCTGTTGCATTAATAAATCAGCATCTGTTGCCAGAAGTACATAGGTTATTTGTCAGTGAAAGTAGACGAGGAGGAAGAGGAGGAAGAGGAGCAAAATCCAATTTTCAGAAATGCTTTTTCTCCATGAAAATGAATGCAAAAGGTGGGAAATTGTGGAGAAATGGGTTTACATTGTGTAACAGGTGTTGTTGAAATTATTTTTACTCTTGTCTAAATCCAAGACAAACTGAAATGTAGATGGGATTTAGTGAGAGTTCAAAGATGGTTGTAGAGAAATATAATCAGAGCAGCCAAACACAAAACCCTTGTTACCCATTGGGTAATAAGACCTCAAAACAGATGAAATTTACTTGGGAAGAGGGGGAAATTATACAAGCAATAAATGGAATGAGTTATATATTGTTAGTAGTAAAATCTACATTTCATCTCACAAGGGAGAAATAAGGTAGATCACTTAAGTGTTTGCTCTGTGATTCTTATTTTGCAAAGGAAAAAGAAAAGGAGAATTCACATTTCTCTGTGCTGCCATAATCTACTAAACTAGAGAGTCATCAGCTTTCTTTATGACATATTTACTGCAGTCGGTGAGCACTGTTCTGTGTCTAGTGACTTTTTTTCAAAAAGCTTTATGGCAATGACTCTGGCAAAGAATGTTAACTTTCATTGGGGAGGGGAGGAAAAATAGATGATTAAATCTCTCAAGGATAGAGAAACGATGTCTGAGTATTTATAGTTTGGGGTGAGATGAAAATCATTAAGGAACAGAGGAGAACTTGTAGATTTGATGGTTCCTGAGTGGTCAACCAATTGCTTCATTGAGAAGCTTGCAAGCAGGGCATGACCCCTTCTGTCAAACTCAGGACTACAACTTCTGAATGTTTCCCCATCTCATTTTTTTTTAAAAATAGCATTCTATGGAGATCCATAATCTCATATGCCTCCTATTCTTTATTATTGATTTCTTTCCAGATGTCTGCATCCAATATATTTATGATTACTCAACACAGTCACAAGTGGGAATACAGAAAGAAAAAGAGAATGAAGCAGCATACACAAAGTGGGGAAAAGAATAAGAAATGCTGTCTATTTTAGTTAAGCTTCTTTTCTTTTTTATTTCAGCCCTTTTTCATATCATTTTACAATCATCTCTGCATTTTTATCTGCATTTCTCTGAACAAATCAGTTTTCTGCATATTTTCTCTGGATTTTCCTTCCCATCTGTTGAATTTTTCTGGGCCTTTTTGAGTAGCATATTGCATTGCAAAATTTGGGAAAGTGCACATGCCATCATATTACTTCTGGTTTGTACACAAGTTCAAGACATACAAATTAGATACATGGATTTTTCCCCATTCCTAGTATGGCCTGAGACAATCAAGGCACACTTCCCTGACATACTCATAAGACTAAGAAATCTGTGGCATGATTTAATTTCATAGATTTATATGCCATTTACCCTACAGATTATAGCTGACATATATTCCAAAACAAAAAAATAAATGACACATCTCATCATAAGTTGCCCAGAGTCTTCAAAAGTTGGGAAGCCTCTAAATTTAATAATTTTTATTAAAAAAATTTGAGTAAGCTCAAATTTCAAGAAAAATGTGAAAGACATTTTCCAGCAATCTTAAGAATAAGACTTGAGTCTCCTTTACAAGAAGTGGAAATACCTGATACGTTGCAAGGAAGACTTAGGCAATGTTGATCATTTCTGTATTCCAGCTTTCTGCAATCCTTAATTCAACAAC
>JANHZU010003103.1:29234-39706 GCA_032468055.1 Acrochordus granulatus | reverse complement strand
GGAAGGAAGGAAGGAAGGAAGGAAGGAAGGAAGGAAGGAAGGAAGGAAGGAAGGAAGGAAGGAAGGAAGGAAGGCTGGCTGGCTGGCTGTTGGTAAAATTGCAGCACATGAAAACTGTGGAACACAATACGATATCTACACATGCCCTCTCCAAAACCATCAGTACAAATGGAAGTTTTCAAATCAGGAGACAATAACTGATCACGGGTTGAGAATACTTAAAAAAAATTATCACCAAAGATAAAACATAATTTAAGTGTATTGTATTCTTTCCTTCTTTAATCCTCTCTCTTTCTTCCTTTACTCTTATGATAAAAAATGCCGAAAACACCACAAAGAGAAATTTGAAAATAAATTCTCAAGCACACTGAGAACATGATACAAAAGCAATTTATTTTATGTGAGGAAAGAAAAAGTTTTAAAATGTGTCAGGACAGATTTCAACTCAGTCTGGAAACCATATGCTTATACTGTAGACCAGCATGTCCAACTAGGGCAACTTTAAGATATGTGGACTTCAACTCCCAGAATTCAGCTGGCTGAGGAATTCTGGGAGTTGAAGTCCACATATCTTAAAGTTGCCAAGATTGGACACCACTGAGTAGACCTATCTTGAATCACCATACCTTTCCTTGGCTTATCCTGCTCTTTTATAATCCCCAAATCCATTTAGAGACCAGCAAAATTTGCAAAGCATTTACTTTTCTGTGGAACATATATTATTCTTCTGTTACTTTATCCACATCTGGAAAGTTGTCAGATAAAATTCTCTCCTTTCTATAATTCTGAATTTAATTTGCAGTTCCCAATTTAAATGCTAATGAATTTGTCACCCTTTGGAGCAGTGGTTCTTAGAGACGTGCTGAGCTTCCCAAGGATGTGTAAGTTTTCTTTCGTTTTTCAGATTTCAAATTTGTTAGGTTTTTGTTTCTTTGTCTTTTGCTTGACTTTTATTTTTACCTAAATTAATTTGGAAGAAATGTTCATTTTTTTCAGATTTTAATTTATTCTTAGGAGATCCACCCTCTATGAATGACTCTGTAAATCCCAGGGGCAAAATAGAGCATAATACCAAATCAGATGATTTAAAATGTTCAGCTTTTCCAGTTATCTGATATACACTTTTTTTTCAAAATGGACCAAATTTCTCCACTTCCCACACTGAGTTTTTAACATATAATAAAATTCAGTCAAAACTACATAAACAATATCAAGATTTATCTCGACCTTTTAGAAAAACTGGTCAACTCATCTTGAGAGCCAAATCTTGAATTTCACTTCATGAATCCAAAGCTGTCTGCTGGTCAGCTTCCCAAGTAGGTTAGAAAGGAAATATGACAAGATGAGCTAATTCTATTTAATTATAAGGCCACATTAATAGAATCTTGCAAGTCTTAAAGTACAAATTTCGTGTTCTCTCCTTTACAGCCCTTAAAAAAAGGAAGATCCCTTCTGAGCCTTTTTCTCTGATCAATATGCAGCTGCAGGCTATGTTCTCTCTTATCTGATGGTTCTCTTAGTAGCATCCCTCTCCCCCCTCCCCAGTCTCCCAAGGTAATTCCCACATACCATTGTATCACCTGCTTTTACCAATGATTCAAAATCAGCAAATGGCTATAATTTTTCTGAATTTGGATTCAATGTGCAGGCATTATAGCCTCTAATGGAATGAGATCATCAAATTACAGACAAACAAAGTTAGGGAACTTCATGGGTGTGTGTGCAATAAACAAACAAGTTAAGGAAATTAGTGCTTCCAGATTGTGTATGTGTGTGAATCTATGTAAAAACTTTGGTTAACCATGGGAAAAAAATAATAGAAGAGCTGCCTCTCCTGGAGAGATCAGGATTTGCTTATTCCTAGCTGGGAGGGCCAGAAGGAAATAAGAAGCTAATGGCAGGCAGAGGTCATGATCCAAAGCAGCAGGGAAACTGGCAAAACCCTGACAAGTTGGTTGATGAACTGGCTTCACTGTGAAGATTTTATGGGTGTCAATGTACCCCAAAGGATGTACAACATTGGCTGGTAGTCAGGTGATTTTCTGCAGGCAGACACACTAGTGAAGAATTGCTCTGCCTGGCCTCTTAAGGACACAGATGGAGGTATTACAGATATTGAAAACAGAATAATGGAGGTCTTTGTTTCTAACCCCTCTCAGAGGAAGAAATTCAATTCCATATCACAGAGCACTGTTCTAATTCTGGAAATAGTTAGCAAGTATCTCTGCTCCCTTTCCTGAAAGATGATCAGGCACAGGAAATACATCAACCTATCCTTGACAGTCTCTGGCTTACAGTGCTATGGTGTCTTCAGAGAAGGAAAGTCACCTCTTACCATTTTTGTCTACAATACAATCTGTTGAAGTAAGGGCTGAAGATGAAGACCACAGTAGCATCTCTTTTAAAAATTGGGTTGATTTCTTCTAAAGATCTTGGGGGGGGAAATGATACTCGATGAAAAAAATAAAGTGTGTGATCCATTGATTGCCAACTCAGGAGAAAAGCTAACTACCTAAACACCAATTGCCATTTCTCATGCAGTGACTTCATGCCCTGTCCAGTTCAACTTTCTCAACATCCAGCTGGACTAGTCAACAGTCATGGAGACATCAGAAACACACCCCTGCTGATGCTCACAAATGCACTTCTTCTTGGAACTGATTTCAATTTTCCGAGATGTAAGTTAAAAGCAAGAAATAAATAAAACATAAAATAAAAATTTTATGTTTTAGACTCAACAATCTATTAGGTCTGTTCAGTTTGTACCGGGTTGGTTTCACTGACATTAAAACCTCTATTTGTGGATGTGAAGCTTATTGCACAGAAAGTATTGTGGGAACTATGCCAGTCCCTGACAAAGCTCAACTACGAAGATCATGTTTTGTAATTTGGGTAAATGACACTTACTCTACTTCCTGGCATCCTTGACTCAAGAGTCTCTTTCCCCAATCTGACAAAGAAGATATGTGGCATTAACTGCTTCCACCTGTTAGACTGGTTCACATTTTTAGGAGGGTTAACTACAGAGCACCATTTGGAAACTGTTAGCAGGGATGCTTGAACACTCAAGGGACAGGTTGTATAGTACACCTTGGTGCTGGTTGAGTGTTTCTTGGCTTCAGCTTTATCTCTGAAGTCCATCAGCCAGGGATCAGCCAAGAAAGCCAGTTAACAGTTTGGCTAATCTAAACAATTTTGGGAAGTCTGCAAAGTTCCATGTCCTTCCTACCCCCAGCTAGTCCAAAAGTTCACATGGAGATCCTGGGAACATAATTCCTGGGTTTGGGGAGGTGGCGACACATCCTCACTACTAGATGGAATTTAACCTTTTGTTTGTTTGATTTAATGTTTAGTGACGTTAACCTAAACATTAAATCAATGGATAAATAGTTCCCTGGGAAACAGCCAGGATTTATTTTTCTAATAGACAATTTAGAAAAAAATAATCTTGAAATCTTGACACTCTGATAGGCAAGATCAGGCTTGAGGAGCATATTTTGACCAGCTGTAGTAGCAGCAATAGATATTAGATTGTCCTTACTCAATTACATGCTTTTATTCGTGGATGGGACAAAATTTATGCATTCTTTTTTACTATTTTGACAGCAGAAGTTTAATTTTACATGGCTGTCTTTTACTGTTTTTTCACCTATGCAGCTGCTCCCAAAGATCTGGCTAGCTTATTCATGAATGTACTTTTGCACAAAAATATTATTAAGACATAACAATACTACCACTGATTGAATGGTCAGGCCAAGTGAATGCTACAAATATTGACCTTCTTGCAGTTGGGTTGCTGCAATTTGTAAGACTGAATTTCCCAAGAATCTACAAATACCATCATTGACCAGCCCTTCCTCTAAAACATCAGCTTGGGCAAAATCATTGTTAATATTTCAACCACCCATCTGATCCCATCAGCCAAAACAATGAATTAAAAGTTCAAGTGTCAGAGGAAAAAAATGGTGGGGAAAAAGCAGGGATGATATGAAAGCTTATGGAAGGAGAGCATAAATGCTGACTGTCAAAGTGGAAATTTCCCTCCTCCTTTGGTTTGAAGGACATTAGTGAGCAGACCTTCTTGACTCTAAGACAGAAGCAGAGAAAAGCTTTAATTATCCTTGACAGAGATGTCTTCCTACAGAAACACCAACTCAACTGACAAATATATCAGGCAATGAGTACTGCTTGCTGAGTCAGAGGGAGGGAGAATGCAGGGGGACAATATCTCTTAAACAACAGAGCTGACAAATGTGTCATTAACTAACTGCTAGTGGTGGCAGCTTGTTACACTTTAATTGTGGTGCGTCTTGGGTCTTCCTATCTCCTCCTGTCACACTTACGCTGTTGTCTCACCTCTGTTGAAGGAAAGACCACTGTGCCTAGAAGATCCTCTTTCCTTGAGCTGCCTTCCTTAAGCTGATAGGGAATGATGGGAATTGCAGTCTAACACAGGTCAAGAAAGGCTGTCCTAATTGGATGCAGACACATTTTCATGTATATTATGATAAACTCCACTGAGAACCTAGGTAGAAAGGTATTTCATGGATCTGTAGAGTGACTCACCTAAACCTTTGAATGAAGGGGTAGCAGAACCTTCAGGTGGGAAAGGAAAATGTCTCCTTTCTTATGCAGCAGCTATAGGATGTGATTTTTTTTTATTTACAGTCTTGATTTTTGAGCCAGGCCCCCAAAACCCAGAAAGGCACAGTGTGATTCTTCCAAGCAGATTTCTTTATTGTTCCACATCTATAGACAGAATCTTGCCAAACTAAAGCAAACTACCACCCCCATAAAGTCTATTCTCCGGGAACTATTAGGAAGAAGCCATATTTACCCTCTTGCTCTCACACAAACTATCTGAACTGAGTTGTCTCTTGCTCCTCTGAAATGCACCCTGCCTTCCTGGAAATTTCAACTACATTGCATTACATCTGTTTATTTTCTTATTTTTATTTTACATGGAACATATTACATTAGAACTCTTTTCCCTGACTACTTAAATTTATTCTTGTTACTTGCTTCTATGTGTTACGATCCAAGTTTGTCTTCTCCACCTGCAGGCTAAATTGTAACACCAAGAATTGATGCCTTCAAATTGTGGTGCTGGAAAAAAAACTCTTGAGAATCCCTTGGCTGAAATGAGATCAAACCAGTCAATCCTAAAGGAAATGAGTCCTTTGGATCAGAAAAGAGTTAATTTACACACTGTGCATTTTTCCCATAATTTTGCAACCCAATCCTCTAAGAATTTGCCCATAAAAAGTTGTACAGAAAAATAATGTTTTTTTATATTCATAAGAATATTCTTATGATTTTTAAAAACAAGATAAACCAGAGATGCTAGTGCAAGATGAAAAGTGAGTAAATTTAATACATAAATAAACATGGAAAAAACTGATGGAGAATTCTTACAATTCAAATAAAACTGGTCTAGATTCTTGATATCCAAATAAATGAGTTCATTTGTAGCTAGACCAGTCAGTCATCTCACTTCAGATGATTCAGGAAGGATGGAAATAACAGCTTCAAGATCTAGAGGAATCAGGAAGCGATGCTGTTGCTTAGTTGATTTACTTCTCTCTACGTATAGTTTTCTGCTTCTTTTTATTTTCCAAAATGGAAAATCTTCTCAGCTCTGGAAGCTTCAGAGTTGTTTTGGCTGAATGGGAGCAGATTAAGTAATCTGAAACATATCATTTCAAAATCACTGGAAACTTCACATTAAAATCTACAAATGAACATGCCCACTGCCCCCATGAAAAATGCCATTTACAATTGGATTAAATAAAATCAAGCTCCCCCCCCTTTTACCTTCAATTGGTATAATCAAGGTATTGACCAAATAAAAATGGGCAATTTTTAGAACAAAAATTAGAATTGATTTGCTTAACATGGAAGCTGGGTTGGTTTCTTTCAGGATATTAGACTAGTTATAGATTCATTTTCCAATCTTCCTATGCAAAATCCACATGACACTGAAGTGTATAAGTATGGAAGGACAGACCAGGAATTAAATTAGAGTTAATTAATTTAATTCATTTAGGTTATCCTGTGATAACCTAAACTAATACCTGATTTTTTCATTATGAGGATATCCCGGAAGTGTTAATAATTGACTGAATTGACAGACATCCCATTAAAGTCCCTTTTAACTACACCCTTTGAAAGCTAAAACTGAAGACTCTGGATTTTATTAAGCGTGCTTTTCTTGCCAAATAATGTGCCTTGCCAAACATTCAAGTCCTGTAGAACAGTTGTTCAAATATATATCTACATCTACACCTATACCTATCTACATTTATATCTATATCTATACCTATATCTATCTATATCTATATCAATGCACCAGCAATCTAAAACTTGCAAATTAAATAAGAAATCTTCAGGCACATAAACCCACAATATGAAGCCATAATAATCTATTTTATCTTCTCTCTCCCTCTCCCTCTCTCTCTCTCTCTCCCTCATCAAATTATTTCACCCAAACTTGGCTGCTTTGAATTTTTCCAGTAGGAAATGTTTGCATTTTCCTTGCTCCTTCTTGCATACGTTGTTGATATCCATAATTGAAACTTAAAAGCTACAAGCGTGAATAATTTAATCAGAAAGCATATTGTTTTTACTGTTCTCAGTATGAATCCAAATGATCACATTATTGTGATGTTAGAATATCAGAATGTACTTAGCGTTATTTGCTCAGTCATCTTAGGCATCGTTCTTGTGATTTAAAACACACTCAGGCACACACACTCATATTCACAGCGCAAAAGAAAAGAGGCCCGTAATTTATATGCATTGAGTTCTCTAGTTTAGCTTAAGCAAATGAGATTTCTTGTCCCCTCCAGACAGTTTTTTTACCATTTATTCAAGCATTTTCTGCCATTTGTGTTACATTCACTGAGACTGACCCTTAGGCTGAATGGGATAATCCCTGGTAGAAGACACACAATCTACTTACCCAAGAGCACTTCTGTTGCAGAGCATGCCACAGATACTAATGAAGTTGGCTATGATGTGTTACATCGGGGTGGGGGGGTGCAGAAAGGAGAGAGAAATGCTCCCCCCTTTCTTCTAAGCTGCAAAATGCATTGTGAAATTACTGCAAGAAGGGGAGGGAAGAGATTTGCAATGTGCTGCTTCCGCTGATAGCCTTGACTGCTCTGTATCCAATGAATGTACTGCTGAGATAGGTGCATATGGAGTGTTTCTTGTCAGTTGGAGGAGAAATTCATCAGTTTCATTATTTCATATAAAATTAAATTAAATCATATCTCCCTGATTACTCCAACTGGGAATGCAGTTACATTTTGGTTTTGTGTTGTTGTTTTTATGTCCCCAAATTTGGGGGGCACTGAACAAAAGCTGGCACCCGGACTGTGTGCACTTGAGGCCAAAGCATAAGAGAGGATAGGTTAGGCTCCTCATTAAAGAAAGGTGCCTGCAAAGAGGGAGTTGTTCAGAAATGTGCGTACTGAAAAAGAAAAAGAATTTCCAGACAGACAATTTTTTTTACAGAGACCCACAAACTGATAGGGAAAGAGAGTAGAATGTCTTTCCCTAACAGCCAAAAGTTGTAAGAAATGATATTAAATTGTTGAATCTCTAAGGCTTTATTTAGCTTAGCTTTATTTTTCCATTCCTAAATAAGCAGCAATACAGGGATAGTATATGCAGTGTTCCTTATATCCTTGGGTATATTGTACAGTGATGTTACATCCTTCATTATAAAGGACAGTCTTTATTTCAAAAAGCTGTTGTTTAGATTTATTTATTTACTTTTCAGAAACTCACTTTTGTCCTTTACTTTAACCCTAACTCACCTAATGCACACTGTTTCATCTTCATGTGAAAAATAGGAAAATTGAATTTTAAACTAAATTTACTAAATTTTCAAAGATGCCTTTTCTCTTGGCAGTTCCTATTTTTTGATGTCTATTGGATCCATCGCACAACAACAATATTCTATCCATTACGGCATCATCACTGGATTCTAAGTTACAAGTATATTGTTCCAAAATTGCAGCCTTGTCTACTTCCGGTGATATGATGGCCAGAGGTCTGAAATATTTGCTGAAAATGCTAAGGAAGAGCTTCCTGGTAACTACTTTCCCCACTTTCTTAGTCTATATGAGGAATAGAAATAAATACTTTATTCAGAATCCAGTGAGATTTCTGAATAAGAGGTGAGACTGTTTGATTTTAAGTATTTTTTATTAGCATCTGTGCTTTTAGCACATATTTCCTTGGTTCCGCTCTTGAATTTTCCTTTCTAAAGAAAAGTCATAAACATAAATTTAAGAAAAAAATTTTTATGAACCTTTTTCTTGTTTGTCCTTTACTTTTTTCCAAGAAAATACAATCATTATAGTATACAGGGATAAAACTGATTAAACCGCTTAAACCAAATATTAAGAAGGAAAATAAATCAGAGATACAGTTTCAACATTTTTTGTAGAAGATGAACTATTGTGTTTTTTGCTCAGTGAGTTTCAAAAAGGGCATTACTGAAAGTAGCCTGACCTAGGCAGACCGTTGTTCTCACATTCTTATGGAACAAGCAACGTGTTGGTGACTATTGCTTATATTTTAATGAAGCTTATAGAAATCATGAGGCCTTTTTCTCTTGTCTTTCTCATCATTGTCTCTAGTCTTACTCAAGCTATCAGTGTGACTTTGCTCTGCTCATCTCTGATTCAGAAATCTCACTGGAATGTGAATAAAGTATTTATTTCTATTCTTCATATAGACTAAGAAAGTGGGAAAAGTAGTTACCAGGAAGCTCTTCCTGAGCACTTTCAGCAAACATTTCAGACCTCTGGCCATCATATCACCTGAAGTGGACAAGGCTGCAATTTTGGAACAATATACTTTACTTGCAACCCATAATCCAGTGATGATGACGTAATAGATAGAACATTGTTGTTGTGAGATGGATCCAATAGACATCAAAAAATAGGAACTGACAAGAGAAAAGGCATCTTTGAAAATCTATGTGCCCTAAAGGGAGATTTTTCAGAAAGCATTAGTTGACTTGCAGAACAGGCTTCTTGCAAACCAACGTTTGTCTCTGTATAATGCTTGAATGGGGTCTATAAGTTAGAGTTGCTTTGAGGAATTAAAAAAACCTCAGTATCCCTATTTCAATTTATTATGCATTTATGAAAGATAAAGCCACATTTTTCGCACCACGTGTTCAGTAATGCCTAAGTCAAACACCGCAATGAAAAATTGTATACTTGATATCTTGGCCATAAAACATGTGGACTCCACACACTAAAATCACCCGTGCCAATAATTCATTGAATCACAGCACTAAAAAAAAAGTTTGGTTCTGATTCCTTTCCCCCACATCGACCCTCCATTTGTGGTCAGAGCAACTGAGGCCAACATCTGTCAGCCTGGACAGATTCATTGTCATTGAAAAAGTATGCAGTTTTAACCTGGGTGAGTATGGAATTCATTTGATCCAAAGGAAGAGATAGCTATTGCATTTTGATCGCCACATAAAGAAAAGAAAGAGAATTTGAAAATCTTATACTACATAATACTGAACATCTGCTAGGCACAAATTACTGTTGAAGCAGGTTTCAGAATCTGAACAGGTTAAAAACTATCTGATCAAATGTGAATACAATTATAGATATGCAGGAGCAGAATTTCCACAGAAGAAAAAATTAACTTTTTTTATATTATTGTACAATTTGTATAATATGTTTTTATTGTTTGTACTTTGCTTAACCCTGACTGCCAAAATAAATAAATCTTTCTGTTCGAAATTTTGGAAATCTAATGGACATGTTCGATCTTTTTTTATGTGTGGTGGGTATGTACTAAAGCCCCAGAATACTGGAAAATCATTCACAGTAGAACAGAACAGATTTTAAAGGCTGTAATTTCATTTCAATCTGAGATATTTGTGTTAGATTTCACCAAATTGCATAATCCTTCAAAATCCAATGAATCAGTATTGTTGATGCTGACGGATGATTTATATGCTTCCTATTGGAAAAGATATTCAACTCAGTTCTTGGAAGAATAACTAATTAAATTGTGGAAGTATGCTTCAATGTCAAAAATAACTTTATATAGAAAGAGTAAATCTGGTGTTGTATTTAATTCTAACCGGAAAGATTTTGGGGATTAAAATGTTATAATTAATTATAATGTTTTATGCCACAACCAAGGTCTAGGTTTCTTTACTATAAAATCATATTCTTCTTTCATCTATGAGTTTTAGAATTGATTTACTATATTTTTATTGTCCATAGTTCTGTTATTAATATGCACTATGTAAACAAAATCCTTTCAGTTTAAAGTTCAGCAGGGAGAAGTTTTTAAAATCTTTCTCAGTCACTTTTTATTTCTGTTCTCTGAAATGTTTTTATAAAGGGAGAAGGGAAGAGAAGAGAAGAGAAGAGAAGAGAAGAGAAGAGAAGAGAAGAGAAGAGAAGAGAAGAGAAGAGAAGAGA
>JANHZU010003103.1:0-28933 GCA_032468055.1 Acrochordus granulatus | reverse complement strand
GAGAAGAGAAGAGAAGAGAAGAGAAGAGAAGAGAAGAGAAGAGAAGAGAAGAGAAGAGAAGAGAAGAGAAGAGAAGGATCTCCAGAGCTAAAAGGAAAATTGATTTTTTTAAGGGGGAAATCATCTTCAAACATCTTTGGATGCTGAATGATATTTAAAGTAACACAGAAAAAGCTGGTTACAGCAGCTGCCAATTTAGCAGTAGCAGAGAACTTTCTGACTAATACATTTTAGCTGAAAAAGTAGACTTGGTTATACTGCCAAAAAATGTACAACTGATTCACCAACCTCCAGCTTTGGAAGTGGACTTTTCGCAAAACCAAATGCAATAGAAAGTTTCTTTCCATTTCATTTAAAACAGCATTGTTGTTTGCAACAGGGTATTTTGTATTGATCGAACTATTGGAGCCATCAATAGCTTAAAAAGAAAAGAATACATATTCCTCCATAATATTTGGCTATTATCTTTTTTAAACCATGGATGCCATTCATCTCACTTCATCAGGCTGTATGCATTATGGAATGAGATTAATTTCTTGGATTTAAGGAAACGGAGCAAGAGTGGGGGGGGACTTTGTGTGTCTGTGTGTGTAAGAGAGAGAAATTTAAGGCTTCATGCAGTGTATCCGGATTTGATCGTGCAAGTAACTGAGCAAGGGGGGGAGATAAAAATTCCACAGAGCTGTTAATGTTTCCTGAACATCAGCAAGCTTTTACTTCCCTTCCCACAGCTTCCCACACTCATCCACCATTCTCATTTCTGTAAAGCAGGGGATGGAGGTATCTTTTTATCCCAACTGACTGCCTTTGGAGGTAAAATAAGGAGAGCCTTAAACTTCACAATCGCCAATAATGAGCTATCATTACTCAAATTACACTGAGTGCTGATTAGGTTTAAAGTAATGAAGAAAACAACACAATCCATCATCATCAACCTAAAGGGAAGTCAATGTGCAGTGGTGGTTTTCCTAGCTCTTAGTGCAGGGCTCCATCTACAGGGGTTGAAAGAAGAGGAGAAAAAATGTTTTCCTACGGCTTACCAAGGCAATCCGTCCTGTACTAAAACTTTGCATGTTTGTCTTCTTTTCCTCCTGCAACAAAAACACATGTGGTGTGTTGAGTCCATTTTTAAATGGGAAGAAAGGAGAGGGAGGGAGGGAGATAAGGGAAGAATAACAAGAAAGTTTTGAAGAATAACATGGTGCATTTTCCCCGCTGCTTCATGGGTCAGTTTTAGAAACTGAAAGAGTCAAAGCCATTCATCAAACTTTACAAACTCTCTGGAAAATGCAAAGTGAGGGAATGGTTCTCTGAAAAAGCAGAGTTTGAGCTAAATCTGAGCTGTGGGGTGGTGATGAAGAGCTTCTGCCAAAGAGGGAATGACGGCCTTTCAAAACTCACATGAAAAAGACGATTTGTCAGTTCTCATCAGGTATCCAGTTGCAATATGCAGCGAGAGGAAGTTTGTTTTGTCATTCAAGAACGCATTTTCCCCATTGTCTCTGCGTTTGCAGTGCAGCTTGATTATGGCAGAGGAAAAATTCCAGGACAGGACTTATTTTGGCAGAAGTTTTCAACCTAAGTAACTACATAAGCTAGTATTTTCTAAAATAATACTTAAGCCGCGTTTCCATTTTCCAAGTAACTGGGGTGAGCCATAGAGAGATACAAACACGTCTTAAATTCTACAAGCAATTTTTCCCCCTTATGGATATGAACAAATCCACCACACATTAAGTTACCTTAATTACCACAATCATGGTCACACTTTTGCACTCGCGCTTTCTGTCCTCACACTCAAGGCTAACTGTAGGATGGCAGCGATTTTTTTTTTTAGTTTTTCACCTAAAACCATTACCAGTCATTAACCAAAAAGTACAGTTTAAACAATGTTTTATATTCTTAAATTATAGAAGGTATGGATCTTCTCTGTTGTAATTTTGCAGTTACCAAATAGCAAAAACGTTCTGTCAAATTTCAGTCAAAAATTTAGTCTTCGTTTCTTTTTAATTGTAAGTTTATTTCTGTGCTCATCTTTTCCTAACCACAGATTGTCAATACATCTTTCCCTAATGCATGCATTTGTTTGTACCTTTCCTATTATATCATTCTGAATGTAAGGATTCGTATTACACACATTTCTGCAAATCATATCTCAGCAGTAGACTGCATTGCATGGCTAAACCTGGGGAAAAATGAAGAAAAAATTCTTCTAAACTGTATTAAAATTCAGGAAGTATTCATTCTGGTGAGTTAAAAGTATGGATCAAACAGCATGCTCTAACATATCGTATTGGAGTTTTATTTTTATAAGCTTCCTGGGGTCACTGAGAGTAGGTTGGGCAGCCATATAAATTTTCTTAAATAAATAAATAACATTCCTAATTTAATTCCATTCCTACTTAATTTAATTCTATACCTACCTTAATCACAAATAGCCCAACCAGTTTATTTCCCTATTGTTTTTATCCTGAAGTCACTTTGCCCTTACAAGAGCTCAAAGTGCCATACGAATTATTCCCACCTCCTATTTGTCCCCACAACAGTAGCCCTGTAAAATAGGTAGGGTTGGGAAAGAGGGATTGGCCAAACACCCAACCTGCTTCTCCACCTAAAGGAAGAAAAGAATTCACAGTGAAATGGTCAGATAAGAGTCAGCATAGTCTGCAGCTGGATAGTAGATAGGACAAGAGGTTCGTACTTTCAAACTCATACAAGTCTGTTAATGTAGCTTTATGATAAAGTAGAATTAGCTTATCTGCTTGTGTTTCCTGTCTAGTTTACCTGTAAAGTTGATACCTAGTTTCTAGTGCAGCAACTTCACAACTGCCCCACACTGACTTTTGGGCTGAAAGAAAAGGACTAGCCCAAAGGAACTAAGATAAATTTTCATGGAAGACAGTGGCTTGAACCTGGCCTCCCTGGTGCCATCCAATATCTTCAGCACTAAAATGCTCCATCTCTTGGGCTAAGGGACCAAAATCCCATGGATGAGAGGGGACCAGAAAATGGATCTTCTTATTCCTAGTGTAGCACCCTCATCACTGCATCACACTAAATGTAATTTGAGTCCTAAAAAGGTAAAGGTTTCCCCCGCCAATCATGGTCATGGGAGCTGAAGTCCATATATCTTAAAGTTGCTGAGATTGGACATCTGTGATTTAGAACCTTGCCCACTCCAAGCCAGTACTTTGCACCTTTGTTGAGATTACAACTGCAGTGCTCTCTGGGACTCTAGGAATACAATCCCACCACTTCTGGAGGGCACCAGATTGAAGAAGAATATTTCAACTCTACTAGTTGAGTCCCTGTCTGGAGCCTAGTTTGAAATGTATTGAAAATCATTAAGTGGAATAAGTTGAAAACTTTCAGTTATAGTTTAGAAAGCATTGACAGCTTTTTGTGGTTTTGGATAGTCTATCCTTAATCATTTTAATAAACCATTGCCATGGAAACTCATAGTTAGGATGGAAGAACTCGGGGAAGAAAGAAGAAATTATGTCAACATGGGAAATCAGGTAACTATATTGCTGTAAGTAATCATTAATTATCAATTTTTCAGGAGGGCTGCCAGAAAGTTACTAATGAAAAACTGAATAAAATAAAGTTTGATGAAACTGCTCTTCTTTTAAATTATTGTATTAAAATGTGTACAAAAAACAGGATTGAATATTTGTTTGTTCAAAGCAAAATCAAATATCTTTATTATGGTCTTTGACCAGCTTTTACAATAGAAGAGTACACTAAAAAGAGAAATAATTTAATACAGCAAGATGTTATTGAGGAAAGGAAAAAAATAGTGGGACATTTGTTCAACATATCTGATTAAAGGTTTTTGAAGGTGTATAACTTGGTGAAGATATTTGGCCACCTGATATGTGAATGTAGAGTTAGCATCCTTTAAAAAATAATAAACATAGTATTTATCTGTATGGAATATTAAATACATACTCCCATACATGCAATCTGCTATGTGCTGCTCCACAAAACCACTCACTGACTGGTATGGACTTCTAGACCTTGTCAGAAGTTCTAGGCCTGGTATTTCTAGGTGTTCAGGGCCACAATTTGGCCACAAATAATATGATGCAAGCAAATCCATGGTCTGTATTTGAAACCAGCAAATCACATTCTAATCTCCCAAGACAGGCAACACTATCATTTAACACAAAGGACCTTGCCTTATGCTCTGTTGAGCCAACCCATGTTAGTTTACCAAATGTTGCATTATCACTAGTCTTTATCTGACAGCCAAGGAACTAGGACTGGTGTAGCAGTTATATAGAGTCAGAGAGACCACTATTGGATGTGCAAGGCACTGTCAGGCTCCAAAAACCAAGAAAGATACACAGAATTACTTCTAAAGTTTCCTTTATTTTTCCACACCTATAGACAGAAATCTTCCCAAACTAAAGCAAATGCTTGCATTGTTAAAGATATACTCTGGGAATTGCTAGGGAGGAGCTGTCTTAACTCTGTTTCTCCTAACCAAACTCTCTAAACTTCGCTATCTCTTGGTCCTCTGGAATGCCCCACTTCCCTCCTGGGAATCCAGGCTATATTCCACCACAGTCACCAGTCTGATTGTAGTATCTCCAGAGGCTCATACAATGATGATACTATAAAATTATTAAGCTGCTTATCAGAGCAATGATAGAAGATTGTGTTTTGTAGCACTGAAGTAACAGGTGGTTGCTCAAGCTGCATTTTTTTTTGTTTTATACCACTCATTGGTTCATGATGGCCCAAGCTATATCTTTACTAACAGGGGGAAGAAGCAGCAAAAAGAGGGCAATTCAACAAGAAAGTAACAAAGAGTGAAAATATGAAGGTAGAGAAAAGGATTTGTTATGTATTTTCCTTAAGCAATTTGATGGAGAATATTCTCTCTCAATTAGTCTTTTAAAGGAGAACGTTTCTTCAGAGAAATGTGTGGAATGTGATATTTTGTGATGCCAATATTGATTGTAGTATAATTTCTCAAATTGTCTGCAGCATCTTTGGCTTCCTACACTTTCATCTGATCACAAGGAAAAGCCTTCTTTCCCATAGGGCTATTTTAATTGGAAAAAATAGGCATGTAAGCTGCGGAGTGAGACAAAGGTCACCCCAATACAAAATACAATAAATAATACTGCTTTCAAACTGAGATAGACTTTTAGTGGCTTTGACATAACCATATAGTTTTATTGGCAACAGCATGGGTGTGCTGGCCAGTGCTTTCTTCTAGAATAGTCTATAACTCTGGAATTTCTTAATAATCTCCCATCCAATATTAACCAGGCCTGAACCTGCTTAGCTGTTTGAGATCAGCCAAGATCAATTGCACGCTGCCTCTTGCAGAGTAAATTCAACGCTCAAATAAACCACAGAGAGAAATTCAAAAGAAATTCCCAAGCTTCCTGGAAATGAGATAGAAAGCCAGAAACCTCTTTTCCATGGGAAAGACAACCCTGAGAGCTTGAAGGAGAAAATTTGGCACAGCAGTTTTTAAAAAATCCAGTTTCTGGATAACTGGCCACTTCCTGAATGCCCAAAGCAGGACTGAGAAGAAAGATTTTTCTATGCCTATGAATACATGTGATGATATACTTTGATATGGAAAAATGAACCTTACTTGCTGGAAAGATTAATTACAAAGTTAAATAGCACACAGCTGAACATCAAATTGGCAGCCATTTCAAGACAGGAAACTATTAATTATTTAGATGGAGAAGTTATAAATCAAGACAGCTTCGAACACTGTTAAGAAAAAGAGCAAATTTACATTCACGGTCTTCGACGAAGACTGTTCAGCAAAGAGAAGTTTTCAAAGGCTGGCCTTTATTTCATGGTAGAGTGGTAATTCATTTAATTTTGCCTTCTGATCTTACTCTTTCTCAGGGGAATTTCACTTCTAGACCATAAATCTAATTTACCCCCTTGGTTGTCTAGTTTACCCCACTGGCAGGATTCCTTCCCTGAACCCTGAGAAATGTGTGCGTTTTCTCACATCTCTTTGACTTCTCAGAATTCATACAGGTGTCTTGCTGGAGGGGATGAACCAGATTCCTTCTCAAAATATGTGGGGAGCTGGAATCTGAGGGAGGCTGCAAATATTCAGTGGACTATTACAATTTATTACAGCAATTGGTAACACAGGAGGCTGCCAACACTGACTAATACAGATCACACACGATCCGTATTTTTCTCTCTGAGTCTTTAAAAATGCACTCTGGAGGCCTCCTGAGTTGTGTCTTCCAAGGCATGATTTGTATTTAGGACTTTGAAGACGAAGTATCAAAACACGAGGTTATGTTAGCCCTCTCAGTAAACCAGACAGAAAACATGACTAGATGAACTAATTCTATGTTATGGTAAGATTGTACTAACAGAAACTTGCAAGTCTGAAGGTGTAAATTTTTCAACTGCCCCCAAAAAATAGGGTGGGTTCTTCCTAAGTTTCTTCCTTTGTCCATTAAGACACTAGGGGCTCCTGCCACTCTTATCTAATTGTTCCAAGGCAATTTCCCTTCCCCTAATCCCCCAAGGTCATCCCTGACACTTTGTGATATAAAGTCCCATGTCAAGGGTTTAGCATCTCCAATAAAAAGATCTCCAAGACAAAGAAAGGACCACCCCTTCTGAAATGCTGAACAGTAATCCAGAAATACTGAACAACATTGAGATGCAAAATGCTTTGGCAGCTAACTTTAAAACATTTGACTCTAAGTGTTGGGTGAATTCAGGACAAAGAAGGAAATGGGATTAAGAGTAAAGACATTAAGTTTGGTTTAATTTTCAGTTTCATGTTTAAACCCAGTCGGTACAATTGCACCCCACATGTTGGAATAATTTTCCACACCAATCACATTGAAAACTGGAGTTTGGGGGCAGAAACATGTCTTGCTTCCAGGCAATGAGATTCTCCAGTCTTTCATTAGATGGATTACTGAGATATAGATTTATTAATAATTTATTTATTTAATAGATTTTTATCCCATCTATATTACTTTATAAATAACTAAGATGACAAACATATAAAATACTCCTTCTTCCTCCTATTTTTCCCACAACAAACCCTGTGAGCTGGATTGGGCAGAGAGGGAGTGACTGGCCCAAAATCACTTAGCTGGCTTTCATGACTAAGATGGAACTAGAACTCACAGTTCCCCAGTTTCTAGGACAGCACCTTAACCACTACACCAAAACATGGGGTTAAATTTTGTGTAGTACCATGTAAGAGCCACTGGACCCTGATGTGTCAGGTTCCTGCTAAATAATTGTGTTTTATGTAATTTAGAAATTATCAATTTTTTATAATGTTACATATCAACAAATTTTATCTAAATTTAGATACCATCAGATTTTCGAAATTTTAGATGTTACTACATTTTATATAGTTTTAGATACTATGATATAATCTAGACATAGATTGTTCCTTTCACTCATAGATTCTAGTCAGGTTGTTTTATAGATGTATTGTACATTTTGTTTTCAATTTTATTTACTGTCTCTTGAGATGAACGTATAAGTACACACAGAGCGTTCATAAACACATTGCCTGTACTGGTCTGTAATAAGCTGTCAGGTACAATAAAGACCTGTGGTGAATCTTCCAAGCAGATTTCAGTTCCACCCCTATAGACAGAATCTTGCCAAATTCAAGCACCCACATAAAGCATATACTCTGGGAACTATTAGGGAAGAGACATCTTCACTCTCTTCCTCTCACACAAACTATCTGAACTGAGCTGCCTCTTATTCCTCTAGAATTCCTCCCTCCTTCCTGGGAATCCAGACTACAATCCATCACACAAACTGGCTGAATTTCAGGCATAAAATCTGTATTATTTCCTGACAACAGGTTTGGGAATGTTCAAGTTGTGGCATGTAACAATTCATAGAATCCATTTGGTGTAATGGTTCAGGCACCAGGCTGAAGTTCTAGTCCTGCCTTAGGCACAAAGCCAGCCGGATGTCCTTGGGCCAGTTACTCTTTCTCAGTCCTAGGAAGGAGGCAATGGCAAACCATTTCTGAAAAACTTTGCCAAGAAAACTTCAGGGGCTTGTTTAGCAGTCTCCAAGAACTGGACATGATTGAACAGGGGAAAATATCATATTCATCCTGCTCCTTTTCTGTGCTACTGTGAAAGTGCATAATAACACAAAGCTTATTCTGATTATTGATGTGCTGTCATTTCTCTGTTCTGCTTTGTCCAACTCTATTGCTGTTTCAGAAGTCAAAACCAGGGCAGATGGCCATGCCAAACATTTGATCTGGATGAAGATCCTTCACTACCTCTCTCCTTCTAAGAGAGAAAAAAAAGACTTCTCCAATTGCTTGTTGTTGTTCAGTCATGCAGTCGTGTCCAACTCCACAACACCATGCCAGGTCTCCCTGTCCTGCACTGCCTCCCAGAGTCCACCCAAACCCATGCCCATTGCACTGACTATGCTATCTAACTATCTCATCCTCTGTCATCCCCTTCTCCTTTTGCCTTCAATCTTTCCTCCAATTGCTTACCTGTCGTCAATTAACAATGCCTCATTACACAAGTCACCCAGAAATCTGATGAGGTTTCATTCCAACAAGAGAAGCTAGGGTAATCAATTGCCATCAAATCTGTGGATTATCAACGGATGCATAAAGGTTAACCTGGTTCTGAAGGCCTTTGCCATGTCAGCAGAAATTAGCAAGGAAGTAGGCGCATTGTCAATAGAGCACCAAGACAATTAGTTGATGATTAGAATGGAGTACTTGGGGGAATTGATAACTGAATGAAGCATTATAGATACATTTGCATGTATTTAGAAAATCTATATTGGCATGCAAGAGGTGGGAGCCAGGAGGAAAACTGGAAAGGAATAAAGTCCAAGAGGTAAAGACCAGTATTACTTCACATTGACAAAAAGAATATTCCCTCCATATCTCAAAACTGGTATTCCAAACTGAGGAGCATGAATTGCTTTCATTTACTGGCACAGCCCAGTAGGTCTGTCTGTCTGTCTGTCTGTCCATCCATCTGTCCATCCATGCATCCATCCATGCATCTATCCATCCTTCAAACCAGTACTAACTCCTGGCTGCAGTTTCCTTGGCAAGATTTAATAAGTGGTTGACCATTGTCTCCTCCCTGTTTTTTCAGGTCTTCCAACAGCACACCCATCACCCCTCTGAGTTCAATTCACCTTGCTGCTGGTCATCTTCTTCTTCCCTTTCCTTTCACCTTTCTCTGCATTAAAGCCTTCTCCAAAAAGCTAGGTCATTGCATAATGTATCCAGTTAGGATCATTGGAACCTGCTCATGTGTTCCTCTAGTGAAAAATCTGCATTGATTTGTTCAATGAGCTATTTGCCTCATATAAATAAACCATATTAGAGCATCTTAGGATTCTCTGGTCCATGCATTCTGACTGTATTCTGTCACTTGGATCCCAGATTGAATATTCAGTATAAACTATAATAAAAGCTGTTTTCCAGCTACAATCTTTTCCACCAACAATATGGAGAATGAGCTACATTCAGAGGAATGAGGCATGCGAAATAAAATCTGAACTAAAAAAAGTTGTTATCTTTCCAGGGAGAAGTCACTGGACAAATTGGCATCAAAAGTTGGACACCTCCTTTTATTCTATAAACAGTTCTCATTTCCATCCCTGGTGACATTTTAAATAGCTTCTCAGTATGAACCAAGAAAGTACCTAATCAGGCAATTTAATAGTTCTTTCTGTTTGTTTATATCTCCATTTATCTTTTCCCTCCCTTCCCAGCCTTTCCATTCTACTTCCTCTGCTACTGGGATATTGTTTTTTTCTTCCTTTTTCATGCCTCTGTGTAAAGGATGGGATAAAATAAAAATGATAGTTTTATTCTACATCCATTATTGTATATAAATAGTAGAAATGAAAATCAAGGAAAATACTTTGATGGAGAGAGAAGAGTTTTGGATGCACACCATCCTCCTCCTTGGCATGAAAATAGAAGGAGGTAGACTTAGCACATTAATCTGGCCTCCCTCTCTTGTCAGCATAGAACTTACTGCTGAGGACAAATCTAGATAAGTTCAGGAACTTAATATTCACCAATATTAAATCTTTTCTAGGCTGTCTGCTTTTTCTTCCCCCACCAATGAAGTGTCTAGACAAGATCTGAGGCGCAAACTATGGAGCCAGGCCTCAGAGACAGTCCAAGACACAATGGCATGCAGTCATGAGCAGCACAATGAAGTAGCTGGCATTGTGTATCGGAACCTATGCATAGTATATGGGTTACACCCTCCCAAATCCAGAAGGGAGATTCCACAGAAGAGCATGAAGAATAATGAGGCCAAGATCCTGTGGGACTTCCAGATCTAGGCAGATAAGCAGCTGCTGTCTGATCAACCAGACAAAGACCAGAAGGCAATGGTGGTGATAGATATCACAGTGCCAAGTGACAGCAACTTCAGGAAAAAGTAATATGAAAAGCTAGAGAAGTATCAGGGCCCAAAGGAGAAACTAGAGATGATGTAGTAAATCAAGGCCCAAGTAGTCCCAGAGCTGGTAGGATCACTCAAGGCTGTGACCCCAACTGAGAGAATGGCTCCAACAGATCCAAGGAACAACATCAAAGCTCTCTGTCCAGAAGAGTACAGGGCCAGGAACAGCTAAGATCCTGTGCACAACTCTCAAACTCCAAGGCCTCTGGTAGAGGACTCAAGATTTTAGGAGATAAAAGTCATCCACCAGGGTGAGAAGGGGATATTTTTTTTTTGTATAGGTATATATTGGATATATATACTTATACATATTGGAAAATATACTTCATATCCCTGTATGTTCCTCTCCTGCACTTATGCTGCCTTTTGATATTATAATGTTGGAAACTCCTAAAATCCAGCAATGGAATAATTGACAATCTCATTCATGGATTATTTAGGGGAAATTGTAAATATCTCAGAAAGGATAGCTTTTTGCCACCTGGTATTTTGCTGTGGTTCCGCTTGGAAAATACTCTTATTGTTGACTTTGAAGGGGTTTCACTGATTAACCACAGACATTCTCAAATTTCTCACAGTGTTGAGCTCTTAGGAAATTTATTTCACGTTCATGTTTGATATATAAATTAAACTGCCCCTCTGTTTTATGGAGGGCAGTTCTAGGTTTTCTAACTCAATGCATTGTCCAGTTGCATAGCCATCCCTTTTAATAAGGTGCAGCTACTTGCTTGTGGGTGTAACAAGATATTTCTGTCAATTTTCAGAAGAAGCTTAAGAAGATTCTGTACAAACGCAGACACACACGAACATATTATAGGTTATCTTCTGACCCAATTGCCATCTCTTTGATGTGCAGATACTTGTCTTTTTGTGTCCAAGAGCTTTGACATACAAGTATCCAATTATATTCAATTTAGTTTCAGATGGCAGACCTTTGATTTATTTTTTAAGCAAGCTTGAAACCCATAGGTCGTAAAAGAAATGTTACAAAAGGAAGACCATTTTAGATGTTTGAATCCTTTTTAGTTTTCTTCTAACCCATGTCCCTTACAAAGAGACAGAGCAGGAGAGAGGATCTTTCATGATATAAGTTGCTAACATTAAGAGGTTATGATTGCCATCAAGGCCCAAAAACTGCCCGCAAGACAGAAGTATGATTCTGGATATACTTTATCAACATTCACATACTTTTCTGTCCACGTTAGATAAACATGAAATACCAAGTCTGTATTCTTTTGAACACGATGGGAGAGGAATACAATGCTTCAAAAAGAAAAAGTTCCCATTTGAGAGAGAAAGCCTAATTGTGTGGAATATTGATCCCCCAAGCTATTGTCACAACTGTCTGTCGAAGGTCTCTTTTCCCCTACACCTTTTTAAACTGCAAGTAACTGGTGGCTTTACAGTTCCTTCTAGCTCTAGAAGATCATTAAATACCAGAGAGTAAGGATGGGGAGGATTAATGTTTATTTTTATGTTTAATTCCCCTTTTCTCCCAAATTTCCCCAAAACATCCCAAAGGAAATAGAACATTATATATTCAGCCAAATACATAGCATGTTATCAATGAAAATGTCCAACAGAAAGTTGAAGTCACTCAAAGATGGTGTGATGTAGAAAAATTATCTTGCATTTTTTCTCAAACAGTCCCCATTCAATTTAATGAGAGAGAAATTGCTTCGAAATTTATTTTGAAAGAACATTCTATTGGTGAAGCATGACATCTTTCCATTTCTTTGACAAGGTAGCTGAGGAGTGCATAAGAATGTCCTGTAGCAAAATTGCAAAAAATGCAATCTTTGTTAAAAATGCAACTGGATCTCTATTATTAGATGTCATTGGAAAACATTTCATCTCCTATCCAGGAAACTTTTTCAATTCCATGTGGAAATGAAGGGGATGATAAGAATGTATACGTTTCTCAAAAAAGTGGCATTTTGCAGATGAGTTAAAGCTACATTGTAAACAGGAGGACATTCCCCCTCCCCCTGCATTAAGGGGAGGATTTACATAATTAGATTCTTTAATTCCTCTTGAAAGCCAGTTCATGTCTTTGTCCAGAATTTGGAATTTACAGTCATCAAAGAAATGTCCCTAGTCTTTAAGGTGCAAATGGACTGCAAACAATTCAGATCTCCTATGCTGTTGAAAACATTTGAAAACAGGCTGCTTTATCTCCCCAATATAAAATTCTGAACAGGCTTCATTATATTGTATTGTAATATATGACAACTGTTTGTGATTGGGTATCTTGTCCTTAGGATGCACTAATTTATGTTTCAGCATATTCATGGGTTTAAAGTACACAGGTGTCTTATGTTTATTGGAAATCCTCCTGAATTTCTCTGATACTCCAACAACATATCGAATGGTCATGTTGTTACATTTGTTAAGATCTTCTTTTGCAATGCATCTGTGAGGGTTCCTTTTAAACTTTTTTGTGACTTTGACAAAGGATCAATTTGGATAACCATAATTATTGAGAGCATTTTTGATATGTAAGTTCTCTTTGATGGAACCTCTCCTGTTAGAAATTAAAACATCAACACAATGTAATAAGGTCCTGATCCCTCCCATTTTTATGTTTCAATGAATGATGGCAGTCAAATGAAAAAAATACATCTGTATGTGTCGGCTTCCTATAAACTTCAATACTGAGGCTTCTGCCTTCTTTGACATGAATGGCACAGTCCAGAAAAGCCAAAAAAATATCTTTAACATCTTCACATGTGAATTGGATGTTAATGGCATTGATATATTGTGTGAATGCTTCAGTTCTTGTGTTTTAATTTTGACCCAGGTATCATCTACATATCTAAACCAGTGGGTAGGAGATCAGAACCTTACTACATTGTGCTGATGTTTTATCTTCAAACAGGGAGTGTTCCATCAAAGAGAACTTTCATAGCAAAAATCTCTCAATGATTGTGGCTATCCAAACTGATCTTTTGCCAAAGCCACCACAAGGTTTAAAAGGAACCCTCCCACATCCACTGTAAAAGAAGATTTAGGTCCTTTCCCAACTATTACAGATCCAGAAAAATCATGCAAGAAGCAACCACATTAAATGCTGCACAGCAACTTTGCAAACTTCTTTTGAAAAGGCCTACTAGGCAATATATTTCTTAACTGAGCATAGTAGATTAACAATCTAGCAAATATTTTATGGTTTCATCTCTTGTTGATTTTGAAGTGCCACCAGGTCCTGCCACATCTCAGGCTGGAGAGCTCATTGGTGACTTTTTCTTAGATGAACCAAGAAATGATTCTGAGAAATTATTCAGAAGTACTCATTCCATCATCCAGGTGCTAATAACATTGTTCCTTTGACCTCCAAACAGAGGAAACCTGTTCAGCTTCTTGACAGATAAGTTTCTTTGAAGATGTTTGCCAAAATGCTTTTCTTCACTTTTCAAGTTGATAATATAAATTCTATATTCTGCAGAGTCTCTGCTTTTGTATGGAATTGACAATAATGACAAAGTCTTTTGCATCCTTCCTTCCTTGAAACACTTTGCTGCTGGACAAATAGTGAACTCTTGTTTTGATTTGTACTTCTGTATATCAGCGAATTTAGATTACTTTTTCCCCCTTTTATTTAATTGTTCATTTATTTTCAAGCTTTATAAGGCTATCCAATTCAGTGTGACCCACAGCAGCATACCATGTAAGCAAACATTAAATCAAAAAGAAAAAAAACAAAGAAAAATATCTAACAACAAACACAAATAATACAAAATCTTGCCACCTCTTTCCTCACACATGGAATTGGGAAAGTCTTCTGGATAGGAGATGAAATGTTTTCCAATTATATCATAATAAAATTCCAGCCTTGTTTAAGAAACATTTGCATTTTTTTTTTGCAATTTTACTCTAAATCATTATCTGGATTAATGAGACTCTACTTCTAACTTGGGAAGGTCCCCTTTGAAAACCTGGAGAATGATACCAATCCTTGGAAAGATAGACTAGAGGGAGGGAGGCAGATTCTAAATGTTAGTTTATAAATAATTGTACAGAGTTGTGTATATAAATGTAAAGCAAAATTTTAATCCCAAATTTATGATGCTTTGATGGCTGCAGAGAAACAGATGAACCCAAGAAGATTTCCCTGTTATCTGTAATTAATTAGTACCTTGCCAAATTATATTAATTGTGATCTTTATCCTATTTCCTTTATCCTTCCCTCTCCACCTGCCACATCATCATTCAAAGTTGCAGCCCCCTTTCCCATTCACATTATTATTGGCTTCATGCATCATTGTTTAATTGCAGTTTATTGAATAAAGCATACTTAATGAAATTCAAAATCCAACAAACTGGTTTTGTATGATACCTTAAGTCATAAATCGTAGTTCAAAAATATAAACCGTGCAATGTGCTAAACTAAATCACTTATTAACAAAATGTGAGTATTTAACTACCACTTGGACAATGGCTCAATATATGAGGTTCCATTTAGCCATCTTATTTAGGGGTAAATATATTTTGTACCAGTAGCAGCTTTCTAATGGTCTTCAAGTATAGTTCATTGTAGAGAACATGGCGATAACCCCATCAAGAGTTAATTAGGGCTAGTTTCTTTTGACCCATAGTCATAGCAGCCAAATATAGGTTCTCCTTGTCACTTAGTAGCAGATTGGATCAAAAGGGCTCTTAACTAATGTACTTATTTCTATAGTAAGAGCACTACTTTGTCCAGAAATTGCACACAGTTCATCGGTCTTTGCAGGATGAGAGATTATGTTTCCAATGTACCACTTTCATGATTATGCTTTCTGGAAGTCTATTTTATCCATTAAAAAGACAGAGGTAAATCCAACATTTTTCTAAGAACTGAAGCCTTTTTTATATTTTTAAAATATAAAGATATTTTAAAATGTAGCAAGCTCAGAAATATCATTTTAAATGTTTTGCATATATTTGTAGTGGAATCTGTGAGAATTTCAGAAGAGGAAAAACAATTAACCATGCAACAATGATGCAGAATTAATTTCAAGGTGCTTATGGAAGCTGCTCATTATGAATGGAACAAGTAAAATGGTCAGATATGTAAGTCCTTAGACAGACTGAAGAAGAAGAAGAAGAAAAGAAGAAGATTATCACCTTTCAAATTATGGACTTTTATTCTCCAGCCAGCCAAAGAACATTTATCTATTTACTTACTTACTTACTTATTTTCTTGATTATTTGCTTATTTAGTTAAAGTAAATGAATAAATTTTATTGATTAGTTGTCTGACCACATCAAAAAGCTATAAAAATATAGAAAGAACAGTGGAACGTATTCATATCATCACTCCTGCTGTCAACCCCAATCTGTTTTACTTAGTTTTATGATATATATACTGCCTCGATCTAGAATGAACTCAAGGAACTTTACAGATATTATGTACATTGCAGATACATAAAATATCAGTAATACATTAATATTGTATGACTTAAATGCATTAATTCTTTAAAATTTTTATTAAACAAGATGGTCAATAATGCTTCTACAGTTTTGGACTGTGGTCCAAATGGGTAATTTCAGATAATGATCTAATTGAAGTGTGTTCTGTTTAGATGATAATAGGCAATATTTTTAACTTCATATAGCTCAGATATTTAGCTCATTCATTATCCAAAAAAATGATGAATTATTCTTTAAAATATCTAGACCCTACTGAGGTTGTTATTATTTATCCCCAGAAAAAAAAGTTTGTCCTGCTGAAAGTATTTGGAGGAACTGCTCTGGAGAGACCCATTATTAGATTTTTAAATTAGTGAATGGAAGAGAGCAGCAAAAACATCCAAAACCAATTACTGTTGGGCACAGAAAGGAGAAATATTCAAATTTCTACTCTTAGATCTAAATAGGAGTTATCCTTTCCAGAGTGTTTTCCAGCAGCCTCAAGAGACCACAAAGAATTGACTAGAAACAGATGATTGGAACTTTTAAATTAGGCCTCCAGCTGAATGTGAATTAAGAAACATAACAGCCTAAAATGAAAAGCAAATTACAGTTAAATTCAAGCTGAGGATCAGAAACAGAAATAAGAACTTGGCAGATTATTCAGAGATTGAACAGGAACTTTGCAGGGTTGTTCAGTTATTATGGCATGTGTGCGTGAACATACACACACACACAAACATATATAAAATTCCTGTTGCATATCCACCATATTAAATCTGTGCCAGTCTCATGAAAAATGAGAAAATGAAAACATTTCATAAGGATTATGATTTAAAGTTCTGTTTTTTGGTCCTGGTGATTTAGTTTATAGTGGTAATAATAATGACAACGGAATGTTATTCTTTTAGTTTGTGTTTTATGTTTGATCCTCCTCTTTTATTTTTAAACTATTTTTTAATTGTTTTGTTCTATGCTGGTCCCTGACCAAAATATAGTTTAACTGATTGATTTCACATTTTGTGTATAATCAAGGCTAAGATGTTTAATGCACAGTTATTGTTATTTCTACTACTGTTATTGTATAATGATGAACATTACTGCAACTACTATTCTATAATAACCGTATTAGGTAGATTGAGATGAAATAGAATGGCTGGTCCAATGTTTTCAAATAAATTTGATGGCCAAGTGGACATATGAACCACTGCCAAGTCCAACTTGGAATCTGCCATGTCCAACTCTTTAACTATTATTCTATCCAGCTTTCATGTCCACCACAGAGGTGGATTTAGACCATTGGCAGCTGGTATAATGAATGAAGTAGGAAGAACTTTTTATCCATTGGACATGGTAAACAGAGAATAGTGATGAGTCTGATGTCCACTGAAAGAGTTACTCATGTTGTAAAGTACACTGGCTAAAATCAGAATAAAAATGCAGACTAGAGGATCCACCCAACTTAATCTGCCTCTTCTGGAGTGAAAATGATGCAAAGACTGGAGACTTTGTTTTGACATCTTTGGCATCTTACAGTGGCTATTTGTTATGCACTTTCTGGGCTGATTGCTAACTCCAATCACACCTGAACCCCCTCTATAATATGGGTTTAAAACAACAACAACACAAAACATTTCAGAGCAAAAACAAATCCATAAAATTGAAAGGTATATAAATGTGGTTTATCTCCAAAGAAACAATAACAAACCTAGGAAGAAAACAGAAAGACCAGAACGCACCCCATCCAGTAACCTACACTCAGATAATTAGGGATCAAAACCAGACCAACAATAAAGCAGAAAACATATTCTAGTCAAAGAATCACCAAGGAGGAAACCACCCCTGCACTAAAACTGTCAGGGCAAGCTGTCAGGCAGTCATCCTCACAGGCAGCAAACCCCCACTTACTAGCGTTGATGATGTCACCTAGCAAGGTAATGAAACATCTACAAACAAGCAACCAAGCTCAGAAAGCACCAAGAACTTGTCACATATGTGAGATGGGCCGACATGTAAATTTAATAAATAAACTGTTCAATCCTGAGTTACATATATTCTCTTCTTTGGGGCCTTGAGATTATAAGGTTAAACTTTCCACATACACTCTATCTAAGGGCATCAGAAAGATGGCCAAAATGTAGACAAATTTATTTCCTTATCATGCCCTCAATAAGAAAGTTGGGAGACTCCAAATATAGTTTGACAATGATCCCTAATAATCACAGCCTCTATGGTTAATGGACAAGGACCAAAAAAACCCCTACAAAGCAACTACATTGGAAGAGCTCTAATTCCTCAAAGCTATCTATAACAAACACTGGGCATTGTTTATTCATATGTGTGTTACAGTACTTTGGTCTGGAAACAGTCATTCTCAAATTAATTGGATTGAAAACTGGAGGACATTGTTAAAGGAAACTTCACCCAAAATCAAGGATGATATGCAGGAAGCTTCTTGCTCTGGTTCTTTATCTTACCCAAACACAGCTGAATCAAACTAGGAAGAAATTGGCCTATGGCCAAATATTCAAAAGAAAAATAAAATAGAGAAACAAGGCAGATAAGCAGGGAAAGGTTCTAGACAGGCAATGAAAACTACATGGATCTATGTTCACCTCCTTGAGTTAGTTGTAAAAACAACAAAGGCAGGATACAAATAAACAAATAACTAATAAATAAGAATGAAGGAGAACAATAGAATCCTTTCTCGTATCTCTCAACTTCAATAAGTCCCTAGCAAGTTTTATCTTTATTCTTCCTGTTTTATGTAACTATGTTTTATTCTATCTGTATTCCTTCTACAGCAGCTTTCTAACTCTAGAGTGGTTGATTTTGCATCTGATTTACAATCTGGGTCTGACTTATTTCACTCTTTGGTCACCCTTGATAGTTATACTAAAACATTAATCTTCACCACTATATTTTCTTGGTGAAATTGCCCTCCAATTCTGCAGCTTCAGTTTAAGACAAATAACTTTCTTTCCTCTTGAGTTCAAAACAGTATACATAGCACTCTCCCCTTC
Source organism: Acrochordus granulatus (assembly GCA_032468055.1). Classification (NCBI taxonomy): domain Eukaryota; kingdom Metazoa; phylum Chordata; class Lepidosauria; order Squamata; family Acrochordidae; genus Acrochordus; species Acrochordus granulatus. The sequence continues at coordinate 10,059 of JANHZU010003103.1, read as the reverse complement.
CATGTTTCCCCAGAAGAATGAACTTTGTGTAATTAGATAATGCATGGCTGTGAGAGTTGGACTATAAGGAAGCCAGAGCGCTGAAGAATTGATGCTTTCGAATTGCGGTGCTGGAGAAGACTCTTGAGAGTCAGTCCTAAAGGAAATCAACCCTGATTGCTCATTGGAAGGACAGATAATGAAGCTGAAGCTCAAATACTTTGACCACATAATGCAAAGAAAGGACTTATGAGAAAAGACCATGATGCTGGGAAAGGCTGAGGGCAAAATGGGAAGGGGACAGCAGAGGATGGTTAGATAGCATAGTCAGTCTGATGGGCATGGGTTTCGGTGGACTCCGGAAGGCAGTGCAGGACGGGAAGGCCTGGCATGCTGCAGTCCATGGGGTTGCGAAGAGTTGGACACAACTGCAAAAGTGAATAACAACAATTAAAGAAAGACGGGGGACCTAAAATCAGCCAGTGAATTTCAGTGCAAAAAATGGAAATTGAATAAGGTTCTCCCACATCACTTCCTCTACCACTACACTGACTGTTTTGTTAGCTAAGGTCAAGTAAGGATTTGATAACTAATCTTCAGAGACCAAATTGTAACAGCCTGTCTTCCTGCCTATCACTGGACCACAAAATAGTGTTTCTTCCTTCACAACACAGAATAGTGTAGCCTCCTAGCAGAAGACAATATTATTGAATTAAAGAAAACATCCCATTTTATTTAATCTTGGGCCAATCTATCTTGGGCCAGTACCTTCATCATCCTGGGTATCATAAGGACCACACAAGGTAAGCCACATAGCACAAAGGTGCCTCCTTCAATATATTACTATTTTCTCTACCTCAACCACTTAGCATGACTAAATAGATCGAGCTCAGTTCAATGTGAACTTCAGATTACATGCTTCAAGTTAATGGTCTCATAAACAATGAAGCAAGGTCTTCTTCAGTGGTATGGCTGATCTACCTTCTTCTCTGTTTTCTTTTCAGTTTAGAATCCCAAATATTCAAAGTTCCTTTTGAGATCTATAGATGGATCTATTCATCCAAGCAACTGATGACCAGCTATTTTTATCTCAATTTGCCATGTCTCAAATATGTGTAGGTAAATTGGTCCAAGCCCTATAATTGGACAGCAAAAGTGGTGAGAACAGATGCTTCCTTAGATTGATTCCAGAATCAATGTGATCTCAGATTTTTATCCTACAACAAATCTAAAAAAGGAAAAATGATTTCTGTGATGTCTTTTTCCCCTTGAATATAATTGCCTCTTCCAAACTTCAGTTTTTTAAAATCAATTTCTCTCTCTTTCTCCATACACAAGTGAGAGATTTTACATTAGAAAAAAAGAAGTCATTTGCTGTGATTCCATGTCCTTGAATCAGTTCAAAATGTTAACTAGTCCTTTCTGTCTTTTCTTTGAAGAGAGAGAGATTTCAGGCTTCCCCAATGAACACAATCCATGTAAATAAGTTCCATCTTTTCGATCAGTCCTCTCTTTGTTTGACTTGTCATTAATAACACTTGAGCTGACATTGTACAGGCGTCCTGCTAATTTAGTAATTATTGACAGGGTGCCGGGCAAGAAATGATAGCAAACAGAAGAACTGCTAACAGGAAATGAAAAAGAAAAGAATGAAAAGATCTTCGTATAGTTGTTGAATAATGGTTGAGATCATTTTCGCGTTCTAAGCAGACCTGGTGTGCTGTTTTCTACTTCCCTGACACATTTATAATTTAGGCTTTGTAATAATTCCAAATATTTTGAAACTCTACCATTTGAGAATCTTGGGCACTGAATGAAGATTGTGGAATGCACACGTAAGGACAATGACCTGCCTTGCATTTTTAAAGATTTTTTTAAAAGCGAGCTGTCATTTCTTTTTGCTCTTTTCTCAATTTACACTTGAATTTAGATGTGATGTTAGCCAAAAGAGAATCATGGCTGACCTCTTCCTCCAGTCTCAGGCAGGCAAATAATACTTCCTGAATTTGTTAAAAAGTCTGTATTGTGATTTGAGGTTTGAAAAAGCTTTTTTCCCATGGAAATAATGCATGAATTGGCTAAAAATTGGCCAAACAATTATTGAACTGAACAGAATCGATCTACCACACAAAATGTTGTTATCTGTTCTCAGAAAATATTTTCATTATCTGACTCATTCCATGCAGGCAGTAGATTTATTAAACCCTAACTTGTTTTGTTCAGTTTTGGATTAGCAAGTTGTCTGAATCAAGTCACTGTAGCATGCTGGCCATGGTTTATGGCATTACATATAATATAAGACTAGCCAGTGTAGTTTATTCAATAAACCATGGTCAGCAAACCAGAGTTTGGTCCAACACATGGATTTACTATTATGTTTGAACATAATATCAGACACCAAGAATGCATTAAAAAGAATATAAAAGATCACACTGTAATGTTTCATATTGTTGTGATATGTAGCTAGTACATCCAAAATGAAGAACACCACAATTTCTGGAAAATTTCCAAACACTGATCTGGTCCAACTGTGGTTAATTCTCTCAGTCAGTTGCAAACAGCTTGGATTAATGTATATTGGCCCAATGGTCCATTGGAATTGACTGGCTAATAAATTTAAATAAAATAATAAGGATGATACATACAAGAAATACCATTTCCCTGCAAGCAAGACCTGGTAGGTCTATAAAATAGAAAAAATAATAAAAAATGAAGAATTTAAAGTGTGCTGGGACTTTAGAATTCAAAACATACAGGCACCTTCCATATAACATCTCAGACTTAACAACTGTTGATAACACAAAAAGTCTGGTTAATGGACATCGCAATACCTGGAGACAGCAGAGTAGAACAGAAGTGGAGAAAATCATAAAATATAAAGATACACATATTGAAGTAAAACATCTGTGTTAAACTCTATCACAGGACCCAATAGGTGGACAAAAATGCCAAATCTAGTCCAAACATCTGGCTGACCATGTGACCACCCATAAAAATGAAAGCAAATTACATACATTCTGTCCAAGGCAGAAAAAAAATGAAATCACAACACAGGCAAAATGATTGTTTTCTATTTTTAGCATGATTGTTTTTATATATTTAGTTTATTTTATCATTGTAAGCTGCTCAGAGCCACTTTGTGTGAGATGGGAGACAATATAAATTTTGTAAATAAATAGATAATTAAGCATTTTTATGAACACACCTTCCAGAAAAAGTTGAGCAGAAATAATACATTTTCTTTTCTTTGTTGTTTTTTGGCATCTGCCAATATATTCGCAAATATTCAGTGCCATCAAGAAAGAAACATTAGCACAATTTTTATAGTGATTTACCAAAAAATCTTTCTATTATTCTTGCAATTTTTAGCAACCCTTTTTTCTTGCAACTTTTTTTTTAGCATGACCAAACAGATCTCGCTCCATTTTCAATGTGAATTTCAGATTACATGTCCGACACGCGCACGTTGTTTGATGTCCAAGCAACAAACTGTCGAAATGAATACTGCCAGACCCTCAAAAATGCAATGGGGGGATCTACAGCCCTTAAAAATAAAATATTTTAAAGAAGAAATGGCTTCACAAAATCTAGGCAGGAAGGCTCTCCCACCCCCAGGTCTGACAAGCTTCCTCACGTCCATTTTAAGCCCACCGAACGTCCAGCACCACCTCCTCATTTCTATGCACGGGATCTGTGGCAGCAGCAAGTGATTGATCGGGAGATTTGCATATCTTCCCACGCCAGCAGCAAAATTCCAAACACAGCAAGCGGATGACAGAGATCTGGCAAATCAGAGAGAGATGTCAAAAACAGCTGTCCGCTAAAAAGAGCTTTGCCACGACAACAGAGCCCTGTTTGAAAATGCTGGGTGGCAGAATTTAATTGGAGCAACAACGGTTCAAAAATGAAGATGAAAAGGACCTGCTGGAAATTGGAAGTTTCAAGGGGGAGGAAAAGATTTGTTTGCATTTCATGGCTTGCGTTTCAGTTTCTCAGATATTTAAGGGGGAAAGGTAGATGGCCCCTGAAGGCCTGCCTCATTGCTGTTGACGTTCCAGGGCTCCCAGTAGAGGAAAGCCAGCAGGCCACCAATTAAATTTACGGAAGATCGAGGACCAAAAGAACTTGGATCTCTTTCTTGATTTTTCAGTTCTTGATCATTACCTATTCAGGTACTGAACCTCATCATTATACTATTATCATCATCATCATCATCTCACTGCTTCCAACGAGCTTTACCAGTGATATGCAGGTTGTTCCCTCAGTTTCTCCTGAGTCCCCTGATATTTTTCAGTTTTTAAATAAGCAGGTCTTTCTGTGATGTACAGTTAGCAATCAAAAAGAATTTGTTCAATATCCTCAATGGAAGATCTTCACAAATACAGAATTATTTCTTTCAAAGGAACTCCATGAAATCTTCCCTTATCTTACCATGGAGTCTAGTTGTTCGAAACAAGTCTAGAAAATGCTCTTATGAGATGTTGAGACGTATGAATTGTTTTATACTTCTCTAACTAGGAAACTGATTTGTGATGAGCCTGAGCCAGCCACTTCAGAGACCTAACAGATTTAAGCACTGCAATATCATCTTGGGCATCAATTACTCTTTGTTTGAAAGTTCTCTTGGCCTTCAGATCTGTTTGGACTGGGAATTGGATGGAGAATCCACATTGTGAGATGATGTTTGAAAGTTTGGCGGCCCAAGCATGAGGTAGCATGTTATGCAATTGTTCTTCAAAACATAATTTGTATAATCTATCTGGGTCCATTGATAAGATCTTCAGTCAATAGTTGAATACTTTATTCGATGGCTTTGGCTAAAGGGTATACCTATCTCTGCCCTTCCTGCTAGAGTTGGTGTAGATACATTTCAAAATGGGCTCCAAGATCACTGCAGATGGTAACTGCAGCCATGAAATTAAAAGGCACTTGCTCCTTGGGAAGAAAGCTATGGGAAACCCAGACAGCACATTAAAAAGCAAAGACATCATCTTGCCAAAAAGGTCCTTATAGTCAAAGCTATGGCCTTCCCAGTAGTAATGTATGACTGTGAGAGTTGGGCCATAAGGAAGGCTGAGCACCGAAGAACTGATGCCTTCAAATTATGGTGCTGAAGAAGTCTCTTGAGAGTTTCTTGGACTGCAAGGGGATCAAACCAGCCAATCCTACAGGAAATCAACTCTGACTGTTTATTGGAAGCACAGGTATGAAGCTGAAGCTCAAATACTCTGGCCACCTAATGCAAAGAGATGACTCATTAGAAAAGACCATGATGCTGGGAAAGATTGAAGGCAAAAGGAGAAGAGGAGGGCTGAGATGGTTAGGTAGCATCGTCAGTGCAGTGGATGTGGGCTTGGGCGAGCTCTGGGAGACAGTGCAGGACAGGGAGGCCTGGCATGCTGTGGTCCATGGGGTCATGGAGAGTCAGAAATGACTGAGCAATTGAACAACAACAACATTTCAAAAAAGTAGACTCTATCTGTTCCAGTAAGGGTGCATTTATATATCCCCACAGTTCTGCATCAATGTGATCTTTGAAACTATTTTATTGTCATATACTTTTATGATTGGAATTAGAGCAACTAGGTAGCTGTGGTTGGTGAGCTGCCTTATGACTTTAGCAAGCTATCGCCATTAAGCTGTAGTGGTGAAGTCCAAACATCTTAAAGTTGCCAAAATTGGACATGCCTGCTGTAGCCCTTAAAAAGTTCCTCATTACCATGAGGAAAAATGTCTCTACTTTTCTTTTTTTCTGATCAGTTCTTACTAGGTGAACTGAAAAGGATTTCCTAGGCAAATTCTTCCAATTTTCCTCAATGAAAATAGGTATTTCTTAATATAGTGATGAGGAATTGTGGGAAAATGCATCTCTCGCCGTTCAGTCTGCTTTTCAGTGGTCTAGTTCTTTGACTTCAGAATAGTGGAAAGATGCATTACAGAAACCCACAGCTACCGTTAATCCCTTCAGTCACCTACAAGAAGCAAGTTGGCTCCAGAACATCAAGAAAAATTTGATAGAAAATCTCAAGAGTTCCTAAAAGACAACAGAAAAGCAGAAACTTTGTGAGACAGGCAAGGTAAATTTCAACTGTTTTAAATCAAAGATCTTCTTTCCCTGTGATCTTTACTGTACACCACAAAACTTGTGTTAAAAAATTGCTCACCCTGATTTACATGATTTTTATTTTATCAAAATTAGATTTCTTGCACTTCTCTTTCCAGCAATCATTCCTCCTTTGCTTCTTCTGTTCCATTCTTTTCGTGCTTATTGTTGTTTTCTGTTGTTGTTTCTTTGAAACGATCAGGGAAAAGATTGTAGCTGTCTTGGCATAAAGTAAGATTTTATTTTCTCCTAGAAATAAAATGCTTCATTATGTCTTTGGTTCTCATTATTGTTCATAAAGAGGAATGCAGTACATCCCCCCTGCAGGGAAATGATGCTTTGTCATTTCAAAGGAAATTAAAAGTGAAGGATGAACAATGTGATACAGTCAAAATGAAGAGTTATTTGATGATTTTCCTGCCCTCAGATAAAGTGCCAGTGTCATGAACAGTAGGGGTTATAAACCAACATGCACAAAATAGCAAAATAATAGCAAATTGTATTGTATTTAAGCCACCCAGCTCTCTTTAACAGTAGGGAGTTTCTTAAGGAGACTGATTTTTTTACATGTAAGGTAGAGGGGATGTTTAGTTTTTGTGAACAGTGCTTGTCATATTTCTTTATTTATAAATATATCATCTTAACCTGAAGAAATAGGCAAATACCCAGATAGACATGGCTAGTTTATAAAGCAAACAACCAATTGACAAATTGTTGCTACCCAATCTTATTGTTAAAGCTAATGTCTAATTATTATTTTGAGTTATTTAAATTATAGAATATGTCTTTCTGTGCACATGAATTGAGTTTAGAATTGGCTGAATATGGTATATTTCACTGAGAATTGGCTACAACTGCCAAACTTTTTTCAAAATTCAACAAGTTCTTCATAAATTCATTAAGATTACATCATGTAAGAGCATTAGTAGTACTGGAAATTTGGGGTGTATCCTCATCATTTAAAATCAAATTTTATAATATTTGTATAATAAGTATTATATGACACTTGTATATCATACACAGGAGATATCACTTGGAAGTCTTTAGAAAGTATGGTTAGGTTAGAGTTTGGAATTATTTTTGTTTTAAATTTCTCAGTAAGTTTTCAAGATTTTCTTGTAAAAACAATTTGTACTGCGGACTATTTTTTTCTAATATGTTATATTAAACCAAAATTCTTTTAAACTATGTTGGAAGGGTTGAAGTTTAATTGCTACATACAGAATATCTTCTCCTTTTTAATTTCTGTATTTTGCTGTTCATTTTTAATTTTGGATGTTTAGTTGATATACTCTGAAAGCTGACCATGATCTTCCTGGTTATCCATAGGTTACTTAAGGCTACTTGGAAGATTTTGGATTGCTTGTTATCTCATCTATTTCATATATAATGGGTGACTGTGTACACTACAAAGAATTACTGGGATAACGAAAAGTTATACATAAAATAAGAGTTCCTATTCAAGTTGCCAACTCTACTTCAGATCAATGAAGGATATCTGACAGTATTCAAGAGTTCTAAGTATTTATACGAATTGCAATAGGACCTTTGGTTGGCCTCATATCCAAACAATAATTTATTTTGTTTCAAATTGACTTTTATTTATAGCCCTCAAACCATTCTCAAGCTGGTTATAGATAGAATCTATAAGGGAAGATGGACTGGTATTAGACTGTTCACAGCAGGGTGCAAAATATGAGAAAAGGGGTGGACAAAAAATATATTAAAAATGAAAATAATAAAGTCTTTTAATGTCTATGGAGAAAACAGAGGCTGATTTTGTACAAAAGTGCAATGTGTTCATTGATCCTCTTTTTTTCAAGATAAGAAGAAATTGGCTGGTTACTGAACAGAAGAAAATGAAGTTCCATGAATATAATCTGTTGAAAGACAACTTGTGTAAATTGATCAATGCAGCACGAGCTGTTTCTAACCTTTCCTCTCATCTGAAGAGGCTGCAGTGAAGGTTTTATGTTTGTGAGATAATTTTTAGACATTTTTCAAAGAGCATTCCTATCCTCAGGAGAGCTAGACAAGAATTTGTAAAAGAAAAAAAATCCTCAAAATTATTTTAGCAATTCTTTTCTTATTTGTGCCCAGGAAGAAATGCAAAAGACCTTACCAACCAGAGTGTTTCCTTTTTTTCCCCTCCTACTTAGGTTAGAAGTTGAAAATGACAGGCTTCCTGTTATTTGTCAAAAAACCCAAAACAAGACAAGTCTATCTTTTCCCTGTTGCATCAATGAACTTGCAAAAAAAGAAAAAGCACATGCCACATTACAGACTTTCACCACTTAAAGAAAAGGGAAAGAAATGGCAGTAAAAAGTAGCCACCAATGACCAAAGGGCAGTGCACAATCACTAAGTACAGTGGAAGTATTTACCTACAATGAAATGAAATGCAATAGGTGAACTGGAAAGCATTGCTTAAGCCAGCAAAAGTAAGACGCAAGACAGAGGAAGAGAGACAGAGGCTGCCTTTTCGTTGGCCCACCAGTGATTAAAGAATGACAGCTTGAGTTAGTGCCTTCAAGAAGTGGTCAAAGGCCTATAATGTTGAAGCAAACCAATCACGTGATCAGCCATTAATTAATTGCATTAGTTTGCTTGTTTGATTACCTCCTGGTTCATTGTATTATGGTAACCCAGAACCAGATCAGGTGCCAAAGATGCTACATCCCCAATCTTCGCACAAGATATTAGGTATGTACCAATTTAAAGTTCCAGTAACGCCGTAGTTTCAGGGCCAGCATGGTGTGATGATTTAGAGGATGGCCTAGCAACAGGGAAAAACAAATTTTATCCTTCTTTAAACATGGAAATCAGCTGGATGACCTTGGACGAGTTACTGTCTCTTATCCCTAGACTGGAAAGTCAAAAAAATATCCTTGAAGAAGGCAAATCACTTGTGTGATGTTGCTAAGGAAACTGGATGGAGTCAAGACTGATACAAAGGCACCAAAAAGAAAGAAAGATTAGTTCCATTTTGCTGCAAGTGTTAGCCTGGGAATACTGGATACTGACATTAGACATATCTTAGAAAAGATGTAAGTATTAATTTATTTTCAACATGTATTCATTCAGTGTCATTCTTTGACATTTGTAAGGACTATTTCTCTTCTGATCCCACCCACTTTAAGAGTTTAATATAATGCTAAAATCCAATTATTATATAAAAACAACCCAGTTTATATTTGTTAGAACAGAAGTTACTCTAACAAATGAGGACTCCCTGAAGTAAAAAGCTAACCTTGATTTATAAGAGTCTTTCAAGTTTGACTGATAAAGCCAACCTTGAAAGGAAAGGCAAGTGTGGATTTTCTTCCCCCACCTCCCTTCCGCCTTCTCTCTTCCATGGTATCTTCTGTGGTTCACTATTCAAAATATTTACCCCTTAGTATCTGTATGAAATAAAGTTTCTTCAGAAGACAAAACATTTGCATAGAATTAATGATTTAAGCAAATAGTTTGTTCTGCTTTTGTTATTTTTAAAGGCTTGACACACATGCTTAAGACTGAAAAAGACCACACTGGACCATTATTTAAAACATTACTGATCAAGTTTTCTTGCCTGAATTTTGAATGTCCTTGCAGATGTTTATGTAGAAAACATGCTAGATTTCAATCTACTGAATGCTGAAGTGATGTTTTTTAGAGGTTTTAGTAGAAGGGCTACTTCCACCTCATTCCTTTAAACATCTGTAAAAGGCAATGTGATCTTGATTATCTTGCTACCTTGAAGCACAAGAAAAGAAAAGTCGAGAAGAAATGCAAGTTCCACAAGCAACATTAATGAATGTGATTGACTGATAAGAAGCATCTGTCTAAAATGTCTTGCTTCAGTAGATATTTGTCCTCTGACATTTTTATTTCAGAGTAAAGGAAATAAGGGCAGGCAGGCAGGAAAAGGAAGGAAGGAAGGAAGGAAGGAAGGAAGGAAGGAAGGAAGGAAGGAAGGAAGGAAGGAAGGAAGGAAG
>JANHZU010003101.1:92401-108591 GCA_032468055.1 Acrochordus granulatus | reverse complement strand
GTTGTATAAATGCAGTTTATTTCTATGAGTCTATTGATAGTCAGTTTGTCTGAATATCAAGCTTCCAGGAATTCCCTAGCTTTTTGGGATTTAACTTGGTCTAGGATGCTCACAGTTTCCCAGTTGAAGCTATGGTTGAGTCTGTTAACTGTGTTGTGCAATTAAGGAGTTTTCCTTGTGTCTCTGACTCTTATTTGGGTGTTTGTGGATGCATCTGCTAGTCTTTTGCCTGTCTGTCCTGCATAGTGGCTGTTATAGTCCTTACACTGTATGTTGGATATGATTCCTGTTTTTTCTTCTGGGTCTGCTGGGTCTTTTGGTTTACTTATTTCTTATTTATTTTTTTTCAAACCAAAAGTTGGTTTGTGTGCTGCGGTGATGCTGTGTGATTGTAATAGTCTGTTGGTTGTGTCTAAGATGTTTTTGATGTATGGCAGGGTTACCCTTTCATAGCTTGTGTTGGTTATACTTTGCTGGGGTGAATGGTCAAGCACTTTTTGATGGAATTGTGTAGGTATGCAAGATATTTGTAGCTGGTCTGTTTTCCTTTTCTCATGTTCTGGGTTGCTGCAGTGCATTTGTGCTCCTCTGAATCAGGTTCTTCCACAGCTCCTCTTGTGGGAGGTTGGTTGTTACTTTGGTAATGGAGCACTTGGTTAGTGTGGGTGGTACTCCAACCGACTTAGGTTTCTAATTTGCTGTTGTTTCCTCTGCTAAGGAGAATATCCAGGAAGGATAGCATGTTGTTCCTTTGAAGATGTTGTTGCTTGTTTTCTTTATTTTATGTAGAATGTTTATTTAGAAGTCCCAGTGTTACCTGCTCTTCTATGGGGCACAGATACAACCATAAAAAAGTATCCCACTGATGGAATCCCTCCAAAATGTTTCTGAGAAGCAGCCTTTTGTTGCCTCAGAGCATCCCAAATGCTGCCCTCTTTCAAGAGTAATAAAAATCAAAACTGCATTCTGACTTCATGCATTAAACTTTTGCTCCACATCGATTTTTCACCCAGCTGGATTAGTCTCATTTTTCTCTGATAAATTTATCAACAAAATGGCAAGGCTGCACTATGCAAAAGGTGAGTAACTATGGCAACTCCCAGGATGTTCAGCTAGCTTTAGGCTTTGACCAGAGAAGTCAATGCTGGGTACAGAAAGCTGGGAGCCCCACACCAGGGTCTCAGGGGGTCCTTCAGGAGTTCCACCCTTGGGTTTTGAATGGGCCACGGACCTTGAAACAGTTGAAATATCTCAGTAGTGTGTCTATGGAGATTCTCAGTCATGCAGGTCATTATTATGAAGAGAAAACATTTTTTTTGTGATTTTTTGCAATCTCAATTGAGGCAAACCATGATGCCAGCCTGATTCAACGTACTATCAGCTGCTGTTCTGGAAAGGAAGTATAAGCAAATTCCTTAAAATGACTGGGTATTGCCACGTGGAAGAGTAATACTATTTATTTTTTTCCCTCCGCAGTCCCCTTGACTGCAATATTCATGTGCATTACATGAAACCATTAATAGTCATAATAATTCACTCAGGGCAATCAGACTTATTTTATCTTCAGAAGTGATCCAAAAGGGTTAACTACTTATTTGCTTGAGAGAGTCTGGAAAATTATTCACTATAAATTGTAATCCACATTATTTCATTGCATTAAACAAATGATATGCATCTATGTGCGCGCATGTGTGTGCCTTTTAAGTACTAGCCCTGGTTTTATAGATTTGGTGTTATACTGTTCTGTATCCCTTTTTATGCTAGTCATGAAGAAGAAAGAGGACCTTGTGCACTAAGTATATGTTGCAAACATATAGGCCATTAGAAAAGTTTGAGTAAAGAAATGCCACTTAGCAAAGCAAGGCACTTGGCAGCACTTATCTTCAAATTGGGGATGGGGGTGGGTGAGAGATAAGGGAGTGCAGAGTCCTGTTTGTGAATTATGCTTGCAAAGATTGGAGAGGAAATTCAAATTAGGTGGTTTGAACGAAGGAGAAAAAGGATCTGAAGGGGTGTTTTGCACTGACTTTTCTGTCGAATCTGGAAAATTCCCAGAAAGCCCATCTTAGCAGCAGTGGCTCTGCCCAGCATGGAGGGGCACATTCAGCCAGTGTAAGTTGCTCAGCTCCTCCTACAACTGTGGTGGAGCCTCTTGTCGGGTTTCCCCACTCACTGATTATGGTGTTGGTGGCAATTTGTTTCAAATGGATTTGGCTCCCTTGGTTTCATCTCTTTTTGAAGAGGGGCAGGATGCTTATTTTCAGCACAAATACATGATTTTAGCCCGTTTCCCCCTAAAAGATTTGCAAACCTTTTAATGCTTTACTCAGTTGATGAACAAAGACATTTGGCTTATATGAAACTAAATTTGGGTCTTGTAAATGCCCTTGACGACTTTTGCCAGTGGGCTGCATTGCCTCTTAGAGTTGGCGGAGAAGAGGTTTGGGGCTAAAGTTAAGTGCCCCTGACCCAATTATAGCTTCCCAGGGAAAACTAGGCCTTAGTTCAGCCAGAAGGGGGCAAAGTAGGCCAGGGACTCTCTGCATGTGAGGAGAAGGGGGCACCAGAGCAGCTTATTTACCCAATGCCCCCTTTTGAGGCCAGAAGACTCAGCAGGTACACTCCTAGGAGATCCCAGCGCCCAGCCTCCCCGAATGTCGGGGCTGCAAAGCCAATGGGTCCTCCGGGAACGTTCTGCTTTGGCGGCTGCCCCGGCTCTTCTGTGGGGTGGGCGACTCCTGGAAAATACCGAGTCTCCTGAAGGCCCTGCTGGCAGCAGTGGGCCCCTCCGACTCGCTTCCCCCGGGAGCCCCGCGGGAGCCCTTCTTAGGTGGTGCGATGCGCGGGCGGAGGATGGGGGCGGCCGGCTCGTAGACCGGCTGCCTGTGCCGGAGCGGGGCAGGCGTCGGCTCGGCTGCGCGTAACAGGTGGCAAGAGCCCATCCCCGCCGGCCTGATCCTGCTCGGGGCTCCCTGGTGGAGGAAAGGCTGCCCGGGCTCCCGGAGCGCCAGCGTTGAGCAGAGAAGCGGACTCCTGCTTGGTGGTCTCCTGCCCACTCCGGCTGCCTCCTCGTGCAGAGCCGGATCCGTCAGCGCTTCGTGCACCAGCGTCCAACCTCTGCCTGGGGTCGCCAAGGAAGGAAAGGCTGCTGCTCCTCAGTTGGGTCTCCGAGCCTTGAACCTGCCACCCCTCGCGGACATTCAGCACCCGCTTTCTGGAGCAACAGAAGAACCATAAGAATGAATTAAATTCCGCAACTTCTCTCCAACTCCGTCAAGGAACACGAGTATGTAGCTGTGTGGGATTCAATACCAAGAACCCCGAATCCCCCAATTCCCTCCCTGCCTCCCTCGCATACGCACACTTGCCCTATTTCTAGCAGGAGGAACCCAGAAAGCGCGGACCGGTTGAGTGTCCTCCGACGAGAAAGAGGCGGTCGCAGCCGCGCCGCGTCGCCCATCAAGACAAGGCTTTCGTTGACAGTCCCCACGATACCAGAGTGGCCAGGAGAAGTCCGGGGGCCAGACCCATTTGCACAGAAAGAGGCCTGCTCCCTCCCGGATGCCTCCCGAAGAAGCGGGTAGCTGTGTGCGAGGAGCAGTTCACAGCCTGCTTGCCAAAAGAAGCGTGTGGGACCCCCAAAGAGACTTGAAATCTGCCTAGGCTACCTTTCTTAATCAACCACCCAGGGATGTCTTACGGAAGTGGAGGGGGGCTTCAGACTTTATCCCCCTCCCAGGAACCCCAAGGATCCCTTAACAGCTGGGAATGAAAGGTGCTGGGAGAGGAAGGGGAGGACACTGGGCTGGAGTCTTCAGGTTATTTGGGGCTTCTCCATCCATTATGCTCTGGTGGGGCAGCAGTCAGGTCCACCTCAGCTGGAGGGTGGGAACCCATGCATTTCAGGTCTCCTTCACTTGGTTTTTGCAGGGAGGGGGCAGCATTTTGCAAGAGAGAGGGCCACACCTCCCTTCTTCCCCTCTCCTGGCTGTGGGAATGGCCCCAGAGCAGGAGGGAGCAATGTGAGAAGGGAAGTCATCCAAGGGAAGAGAAAGGCCTGTTTTGGGGCTGGAGGAAAAGGCCGTCTGAGTTGCAGATGGTCCAAGAATCTTGGGCAAGGCAGAGCCCCCATGCCAGGCTTGCTGAAGGTTGGCAGTCTCATGGCCAGCACAATGCAGAGGGAAATGTTGCCAGCCTAGTCTGGACCCCGTTTCCTGTCCTCCCTTTCCACTCTGAGATGCTGCCCAACGCATGGCTCTCAACTCAACGCATGACCCCGTGTGGCTCTCCTCAGTGCCTGCCAGACAGTCTCCCCTGTAGCACCCTGCCTTTACCTCCCAGTGGCAGGAGAGAGAGGAGAGCCAGGTTGGGAGAAGCACATTTCATTTTTCATTATGAGTTCATGAAGAAATGACCCCTCTGCGGAATTCCCAGAGAGATTGTTTTCAGATCCCATTAGCTCCCAGAAAAATAACATGTCAACCCCGATTTGTGACGCTGGCAGCCACTCCCCTCCCCTTTCAGCAACAGCCAGGCCAGCAGGAAGGGACGCAGCAATAAAGTGGGCTGGAAAAAAAGACCCTGGAAAAGGAGGGGTCAGGGGCAAGTCCTAAAGAGAATAGGGCAGGTTATCTGGGCCTGGGGGCAAAGACAGAGTCCTCCATGCCAAGGGTCCTATTGCTGCGGTATGTCTCTGGGAGCCACACACTTGGATCCCTGGCCAGCTCACTGGTTTTCTGAATGTCAGGGCCTGCTGTCCCTGAGGTGCACTTCCATCACCTGCATAGTTATGGGTCCTCCCCATATGGGTCCTGGGGAGCTCTCTGCAAAAAGCAGAGAAGTCAAAGTCTGAAGTCTAGACTCTCTGCCCTTGTTGCCAAAAGAGGCCTGTAAGCTTCTGCAGCAAGTGGCATTTCTCTGCTTTGGTCCTCAACTCCATGAGCCTGTCAGCCTTTACCAAGGCTGAGCATCACCAAGCTGAGCATGGGACTCTCTTCCCTCCAAGCCTTTTGCGCTAGGTGATCCTGTCACCTTTTCGACTGTCCCAGCCTGAACAGGGCAGCTGCACAGAGGGAAATCAGAGACCAGGAACTGAAGAGTTTTCCTGGCAGGGTGCAATCCTCTCCAAGGACTTTGCAGAGAGAGATGTACCTTTTGTCCCATTCTTGTCACTCACACATCTTCCAGACAGATGGATCCTGGACTCTCTCTTTGCAGATCTAAGGGGACAATTAACAGCCCTGCAAAGTCAGCCAATCTGGTACATGGTGCCTTGTGGGCTGCATTATATATGCATCTCCTTTGGGATTTCAAATCCACACCTGTCAGGTGTGTTCTGTGGCTATGTTTGCACAGTCCATTTAATCTTGCTGAGAAACAGCACGCAGACAAGTCCCCCTGCTTGCTTGTAGGGGACGCAAAAAATAAATGCAAAAGAATAAGAAATGACAAGCAAAAAAATCAAAGGCAGAAGAAAAAAAGGAAAGGAAGCATGGCTAACTGTTTTTCAGAAACCCCCTGGTCCCCACCTTCCCAGACCCTTCTTGCTTCCCTCACATCAATTCAGAGCTTCATACCTTCTCTTCTCTTCTCTTCTCTTCTCTTCTCTTCTCTTCTCTTCTCTTCTCTTCTCTTCTCTTCTCTTCTCTTCTCTTTTGCTCCTTCCAGGGTCTGCCAGGTCCACTACCCAGACTTGGTTATCTTTCTTATTAATTATTTTTAAGTCTGAGATGTTATGTGGCAGGTGGGTGAGTGTTTAGATTCTAAAGACCCAGAGCACCTTAATTTTTCCATTTTCTAATTTAGTCTCTCCACTCAGGAAGCCTTCAGAGTGTACTAGCTGCAGTGCATCTTCTTCACTGTCCTTCGGGCATTCTTCCAGTGCCCGTTTTTCCTCTTCAATTGACCGGTGTATTTGCAACATTTCATGCTCACATGTTTTCCTTGGTAAGTAGACTGTGTCAACGTCGCTGCGTGGATGAAGGGCATGATTCATTGTCATTATTTTCTGGTCTTCCTATCCAGGGCCTTTAGTTCTGCCTGAGTCCAATCCACTCTTCCAGCTGTGTCCCTAATGACTGGAATTGCCCAGGTGTTAAACGCCTTGATGGTATTTCCTCCGTTGAGTTTGGATTTTAAGATCTTCACTCTCATGACAGAAGCACTTCTGAACTTCTTCTTGACTTCAGTGTGCTTGATGTTATCAGCTTGAAGGATGCCCAGCTATTTATAGTGATTGTCTTCATCCAGTTATTTCCTTAGGGCATCTTGGTTCCTTCGGTTTTCACCATTTTTCCCCTTTTGATGGTAAGGGTGGCACATCTGTCCAATCCAAACTCCACTGCAATATCTTGGTTGTATGTACGGACAGTGTTGAGCAGCAATTTGGTCTCAGATGGTGTTATTCCATATTATTATTACTGCAAATGTTCTTCTTCTTTGCTTTCTATGTACACAACTTAACTGTTTTTATTTGTCCAATCTAACTTCTTTTGGTCTAGGACTGCAGACTGAATCAATACATCAAATCAACTTGGCTGACACCTCTCTGATCTGTATTATCCTTCACTGGAAAATTCCTGACATTTGGGGTTTCAGTGCTCCAGGCTGAAAGTGGATATGCTAAGAAGGGAGAAAGACATTAAAAAGCATTGGGTATGGGAAACTACTTGTAGAAACATTAGGGAGAAATAGATCAAAATGAGTGAGAATCTGTGTGTGTTTTCTGGAGATTCTGTTTTAGATATATTTTTTACATGAGACTGAAGAAGACCTCTGGATGGGAGTTGAAATGTTTCTCTGTAAGACCTAAAAATAAAAGTCCAATTGCCTTTTTAAATTTGAGTTGCAAGATTTTTTGTTTTTGCAATTTTACTACCAGATATGATCTGGATTAATGAGAATATTAATAGACATAAATCTGAGATAAGATAAGAAGAACCTGTGCTTAGAAAAAGTGGGAACTTCTACAAAAAGATTTGTCTGTTTCTGCCAATTCACAGCACAATGAAGAAATATGGATTTTATGTGCTACATCTACAGTGGAGAATGCTGTTTCCACTCATGAGTGAAAAAGCCTATTAAAACCCCTTCTGTCCCCCTTGGTTGAGTGGCTGAAGGCTTTGGGGGAAGGGGAGATAACCCTGGATGCTGATGATATGCTTTCAGTGATGATGATTTAATCCCAGGTCTTTTAAACAAGCAATGAAGAAGGCAGGTCAAGAAGGTGACCCCCACTTACCCCATCCAAAGAGAACAAGCCACCAGTAGTATTTTCTTCCATGAGGAAAGGAGGAGAGGAGCAAGCAGTTGAGGTAAAGAGCTTCTGCTAACAGCCACATGAAGTTGGCCATGGTGAAAAAATGAAGGAGTACCACCGAGATCTTGCATTCGGCCTATGAAAGAAGGCAAGGAGACATCTCAAGGAACTTCCTCACTTAGATGGTTCATTGAAATTTTATCTCCAAGTTGCATCCCTTGAAAGCATCAAAGGCATCTGTACCACCCAACCTTGAAGGATCTACACTAACTTCTTTTTCCATTGGATCTGGGTTAAGTTAGCACGTTCTCAATGCTCAGAAGATGAGGATAACTCTTTGGAGAAGGTGGGAACAGAGCAGAAGAGAAAGATGCAAAATAGGCAGAGCTGGATTTCCTGTTTTTTCTAATGTTGGCTTGTTGGTAATTCCTGCTAAAAAAATCTGAGTGCTAGATTATGGCACCTGCGCTTAGTCAAAACCCTGAGATATTTGTAGATTGCTCATAGTTGTAGTCACTTAGCATGTCTGTTCCTGGCCTATACAATCAGGATCATCAAATGGACTCTCCTGACATTTGTTGGAGAGCTTTGTTTTGTTAAGACACATACATTGGGCCTGACCATGAAGGTCCCATATCGGAATGGCACCCTTTCATCACTTCCTGAAAATGACTCTCATCTTTCTGCCTCCTTTGAGAGCTTCTTCAAGAGCTTTGAAAGCTACCAAACTGGAGATTCATTTTCCTCTCCCAGCTGAGGACCACACATGGCTTTGAGGGATGTACCGGAGGCTGTGTTTCCAACACAGGATGGGTTGGAACTAAAATACAACTTGATTATCTCTAGGTTTAAAAGAGGCTGCAGCATTAAATTAGTTCGGTGACACTTCAGTGAAATAAATATGACTGCTGAGATAATGCCCCTCTGAGTATGTACTCACTTGCTTCTTCCACTGCTTTAAACATTACAGTTCAGTGGTGACTTTTGGAAGGGCTCTGAAGGACAGGAGAAGATCTGAACTTGTAACCTGGAAAGGATGCACATTGCATCCTGCCTTTGTAGAAGGATCTAAGTGCCCATAATTGGAAAAAGATTACGGGACCTTTGATCTTTCCCACTCTTCTGTTGCTTCCTCTCGAAGCTCTCTTGAGTTTTAAATTCAGTTTGCACCCAGCAAGAGAAGCCATGAGATCCTTTTTCCTTGCAACCCATACCGTGGAGAAGGTGCAGTATTCACTCCCTTCGGTCTCTAGAAGAATCGCATCCTTGATGAAAATGGCAATGGCCTTCAGGATGAAGGTGAGAAAGAGGTGGATATGGATGTAATTCCTGGGGCAATGGAGTCTCCTGCAAGAAGAGAGAAGACACATCCTACAGAGAAGAAATCCTACATATCTCTACAGAAGCATTATCAGCTTCTTCGAAGCTTACTATCTCTTCTGTGTAGGCTGTCCTGGGCTTTTTGAGATAAAGGTGCAATAAAAAATTGGTCAAGAAATGATGCTGGTTGATAAAGAAGCTGGAACTAGAGGAGTTGCATCCTAGATGAGAGCATTTTAGGAAATCCTTTATTCAGGTCTGGACTTTGCCCCATGCTCTTCAGGCATCACAATTCCAATTACCAGCAGTCCTTGATTTACGACAAAGTTCAAAGTTATGATGGACCTCCCAGGGCTACTTACAACCCATGACCATAATTTACAACCTTTTTTGCTGGAAACCGGAGTTTATTTCTAGTTTCCAGCAAAAAAAAAACACCCATTGCAGACAATGGATTTATTTAATTATCATGGCATTCGCTCAGCAAACATAATATTTACTTAATGACCACTGCAATAAAGGTAGTAAAATTGGGCATGGTCACTCACTTAACAACTGGCATGATTTACAACTGTAGTTCTGGGCTCAGTTATGGTCCTAAGTGAAGGAAATACCTGCACTCATCTGCACAATGGGGTAAGTGCATTGGTCAGCTCCACAAAGCTGTTGCGATAGGTGCAACGTGCACATGCTGTGTTGACATAAATACATAACCCACAACTGAAATGCGTTGAGAGGGAGGTATTTTCCTAATGTGATACATATGCAAGTAATGAGAAGAAGAACTAAAGTGCCAGCTTGTTTAACACAACAGTCTAGAAACCAGGAGGTGGTGAGTTCTAATCCTGCCTTAGCCATGAAAGCCATCTGGGTGACCTTGGGACAGCCATTCTCTCTCCACCCAACCCACTTCACAGGGTTGATGTTGTGGGGAAAAGAGGAGGAAGGTTTGTTTGCCGCCTTGAATTCTTTGTAAAAAATAATAAAAGGTGGGATAGAAAGAAAAGAAAGAAAGAAAGATGGCTCTGGTGTTTCCCAGGGTCCTGTAACCATACCTGAATGCAAGAAGGACTGTGATTGCTACGGCCAGAGAGGTAGCTGAGATGCTGTAACCCACAGTGTAGATGGTTCGGATGGTTGAAAAGAAGGACAGCTGGAATGAAAAACAAAATCAGCCATTCCGATGAAACAGATCCTGTTATTCCACTCTGCACAATCAAGAATATTCCTTAAATCCCTCCTGTGCTTGTTTAATGCCTCAGCCTTCCTCAGAGGGCCGGCATCAGTCTTAAAAAGTCCGTCCAAATCAGTCTGCACCTCCTACACGAAGTAAAATCAAGGTGGGGTTATTTTGAGTTTCTTTCCCACACTTTCCTCTTACTCCGCACTATGTCCTCTGTTCTCCAGGTCTCTCCTTAACATCTCGTTCAGACCTTCCTAATTCTCAAGATTAGCTCTGTGTTCCTTGAACTTGTGGGTTGGGAGCCAAGGAGGAAGCAAGTCAGAGGGTGGCACCATGAGAGGCAAGACAATCCCCCTCCTCTTGCACCCGTATCGCCTATAATTTCTCCCTCGGAGGTTACACGCAGCGTGAGTGAAAAAGCTCCGCCAGCGCTCTTCCACACCTTGGGATTCAACTGAAGCCAGACAAGCTGGGGTCACAACTACAGACCAGCTTGCAACCAAGTTATGCTAGTCCATAAGATCATGAAATGGGCCTAGAAAGAAATCAACCATTTCTCCTTTGGAAGTACTGATGATGTTACCTCGTTGGGTCACAAAACGTCCGCAAGAAAACAAGCAAGTTCAGAGAGGACCCTGAACTACCAATATTGTCTTCTATGGAAACCTTTTTTTAAAAAAATGGTTGGTCTTCACGATCTGGCCTTTGCTTCATCAACTTGCCTTTGGTTCAGATTTTAAACTAGCGTCTTCCCTCTTCTCCTGCACGGGGTCCTTCTCATACACATCACCTAGCTTCATGGGCTCAGCGCTCAGAAGATCTGGTCAGAGTTTGTGATCTGTCAAGCTTCAGTTGGTGGCTTTAGGCTGGTGACAGCATGTCCTTTCTCCCCTTCTGGTCACAGAGACTTTGTTTGTTCATTTGCTAGTCTGGACCTGGGTTTAGTGTACTTTTAGAAGAGCGCTAGACCTGCATTTAGAAATAGCCTGTGGGAGAAGGAAGGGCTGAGCCAGAGGGAGGTGTCGAGCATGGAATCAGTCTCGAGTGCCTGCGAAGCCTCAGACAAGGCGCACCCAGCCTCTCCCGAGGGACGTTGGACCTCATCTGTCCACCTGCCAGTTGGGCAGATCCTCATAAATAAGCAAGACCTAATAAATCTGTTAGCTTGGATCTCGTTGCTGCGCCTGGTCTTTGGTGCCTGGCACAGCCTTACTGGCAGGTTGCTGATCTGGAGAATCTTCACATTGGCAGCCCATCACTGAAACAACTTAAAAGGTGGCTAAAATCCCCATCGCAGGCACTCATCTATAGTTGTCCATGTCTGACGGGTCACACTTTAAGGACAATAGCTGGGTAGGTGGGTGGGGAAGACGCCGCTGAATGAATCCATCAATCGCCCCCCTTGATTGTCTGTTCTGAACCTGCAAGGAGAGCATCCTTGGTGCTCTCCGAGCTGGCTTGTTTTCTTGCAGACGTTTCATGACCCAACTAGGGAACATCATCAGTGCGAGAAGGGTACGTAGATGTCCTTTCTCTCACTTTATCCCGAGATATCCATTCTTTACCAGATTGTGGACGGTACGCCTTATGCCAGCGATGCACAACTTGTGAGTTAAAGACTGGGAAAATGGCGTAGAGGTCCGTTGCCAGGTTGTGCGCAGTGATCAACAGAGGCAGGGCCGATCTGCTGTTTGTGGAAGCCTTGAAAGGGGCGCTTCGCTCACACCTCCACCAAAGTCAGGCGCCGCTTTGAAGATTGCACAGCCCGCTGTTCACCACTGGGGAGCTGACTGCACGATGCACATGTTACCGCCATATCTCTCTGCCACTTGCCATGAAATAAATACGATAGATCACACTCCAGCAAGGAGCATTTCACAGATGTTCTGTTCTCCTCGGGAAGACACTTCCCACAAGTTCTATTTCACCACCGTGAATCCGCCAGGAGAACTTGGTCAATCATTTATTTCTCCTTTGCAAGAAGCGCGACGCAGATTTGCTTTCCCCGCTTCGAAAGAGAAACCGGCAGGGAAAACAAAACAGGCGGAATTTTTTTTTTCTTTTTGTTCGCCACTGAAGTAAATTGCACTTGAGAATATGGACGGGATTCTCAGCTGTGATTCAGGTTCCTGTTCTTATCATTTAGGATCAGTGGAACAGCACTCAGAGATGTGGGTGACGGCTCATGTACAGAACATGGAAATGTACACGGTCATCATAGGAATTTTAACGCAACTTGTCTTCACTCACAAAAACAAAAAGAGCGAAAAAATTGTCCATCTTTATCTACAAGGCCGATGGCTGAGCTTGAGGTTAATATTTTGCCCCGAGAAACATGGTTCCCCCATTCCACAGTGATTCAGAACTTATAATACTTCTTAAAGAGATGTTTGCGCTTCTGAATGGAGAACCCCGTGTGCCGCCAACCAACTTCAATTAAAAATGCAAACCAAGAGCGATTCAGATCCGAAGTGCAACTGAATTGCACAGCTCGTTTTGTGGACGAAGAATTTTAGCCATCTCATGGCTATCGACCTGTGAGATGAACTCTTCTAGGAGCCGTGCCTTGAGAAGTTGTACAGGGGAATTTTGGAATAAAAAGATGCTTCTGAACAAATGATCCAAGAGGACCAGTAAAACAACTGGCGCTTCCTAAGTGTGGCCAGGTTTTGTCTTGGTGTGCCATCACAGGTATTCCATGTTCTTCAGTGGTCAGCCAAATTATGGACTAACTATGGGGTCTTTGATGCTCTTTGAGCCTGGTTAGTTCTTGCAGATGTTTCATGAGCCAACTAGGGAACATCATCAGTGCTAGAAAGGAGTGTTTATATACATGTAGCCGGCCTCTCAGCGTTGGTGAGAGTATTCTTGTTGGTTCCTTGATTAGGCTGCTGTTTACTGTTTGGTTGTTTGTCTGGGTTTGTAGTTCCCTGGTTGGGGTAGTGTTTATGGTATATAAATAAGAAGTACCCTTCTCCCTTCTAGCACTGATGATGTTACCTAGTAGGGTAATGAAAAGTCTCCAAGAAAACAGCCAAGTTCAGAGAGCCCACAGTTTAATCCTGAGCTACAAATATGCTATTGGCTAGTAAATGCAACACACACACACACACTACCCTCTGCATAGTAGCTACTGTAGTCTCCAGAACTATTTGGAGGCAAATGGGCCACTGAACTGGGAACCTTGAAGGTGGTCATCTGAACTTTATTTCACAGCAAGCGAGTGTGCTGAATAGGGTTACTCGGAAACCAGGTTTCTTCCCCTCTCAAGTAAAACTCTAACCGCAGTGGAGTTAGAATAAATTGCGTTGAATTCCCGATTGAGACATCTAAAATGAGACTAGATTTCTTTCGCGAGGTCCATTTTTTTGTGAGATGGCACCCAAAGCACCAGTGAAGTTTCACAGTTGGGCTTTGGACTTTTGTGTGGATGTCCAGTTCAAGTTACGTTGCAGAGTTACACCGTCTAACGAGCGGGGTGGGCTTTCCACCCTGGATTTCTAATGGCCCACCTGGAAGACGCAACCAGCCAACTATATTTATATGGTCATCTCAGACCATCTTTACGAAGCAGAATTCCTGGTTGTTCCTCTTGTAATTTAGCCTAAGGGCTATATACTTTTCCCAAATGCCTAATGGGTATTCCATCTTTATCTCCCCTTCCCCCGAACTCACTTCATCAAGAGAGATCTCATCTTCCAACGAGCAAGCTATCGAATAAGGTGGAAAAGGATCCGACCAACCTTGTGCTGTGCAACTTCGTTTTACTACACCTATGAAAAATAAAAACAGGAAAATTAGATTGATCGCTACTGTTCCAAATGATGGGGTCCCAGGGTCGATGACACAGGAGGTTAGCCCTTCGGGATGGTCTAGAGAAGAAGCACAGCCAGTAGTACTAGCTCTATCTTTATGGTAAGGTTACACTTCTGAACCTTGCAAGATTAGAAGTATTTCTGCCCTCTTCTCCTTTTGCTTTCCAGAAAACTAGGGAGGGTCCTTTCTAAAGGAAAGTGTGCTTCCCACACCCCTTTTCCTTCTGTGGGTTGAGCTACCTTTTACATGCTGATGATCCAGTCTCTGGCTCTTCCTCCTGTCCCCCAAGGTCATTCCCACATCACAGGGGAGAGATGTACTTTCAGATTTGCAAGACTGTTGTCAGCTTTGTGAGGTAGTCCAGACAGGAAGCACACCCAAAGGAACTGATTTCACTTTTTTGTAAGGTTACCCTAACAGAATTTTCCAAATCTGAAAGGACAATTCTCCCCCCAACTTCCTTTATAGCCTAAGTAACTAGGAAAGGTCTCTCCTGAGATGTTTGCCATGCCCACATTCGTCTGTGGGCTAGCTACCCCTTATCCAACCATTTCCCTGATTTGGCTCTTCCTCCTGTCTCCCAAGGTCATTCTCACATGCCATTACACAGGAATAATTCTCAGAGAGAATACAAAAAGGCACCAGGCTAGAAAGCAGGAGATGGTGAGTTCTAGTCCCTCCTTAGACGTGAAAGCTGGGTGCCTCTGGGCCAGTCCCTCTCTCTCAGCCCAACCCACCTCACAGGGTTGTTGTTGCGGAGAAAATAGGAGGAAGAAGGAGTATTTGGTATGTTCACCATCTTGAGTTACTTATACATTAATGAAGGCAGGATAGAAAAAAATCTAATCAATAGAAATAAATATTTATACATTTCTATCAGTTCCACCAATGGTGTAAAACACAACAAAATGAATGTAAGTCACCAGTTGCTTTCACCCATCATGTTCAACCCTGATGTGGCTTCTTTGATCTTTAGCTTAGCTTGATACATGGATCCAACCTTACTGGCTGGTTGTTTGCTTTGGTGCGCTTGAGCCAGACCTGGTTCCTGACAAACAAAATCTTTTCCCTTTTGATTTATCTGCAGCAACAGTCATAGCAACAATGGATGATTCCATGGACCTTTTCTGTCTTCTTTAAATTAACATTAATATTTTAATCATATTTGGATAGTCGCCCATCACACAAGAAAATTTTGCCTGTCTTCCCTTTTATTCATCCTATAGATGTATAAACCTTGCTATACGGTAGGGAAGCCCAAATGAGTCCCAAGTTCATATGTCAGCCCCCAAATCTTGACTGTGGGCTCCTAGAGCCTCCCACGATCGATAATAATGTGTAATCAAAGCAATACTATTAAATACCTAGAAATGACCCCATATTCTTGATTTGACAGCCCATGGCACGGAAACGTAGTTCATTAAATGCACAGCTGTCATAAATACATGATTTGTGTAAAAGTCTGTCATTTGGGTAAACTTAATTCAATTGAGTAATTACATAATTGATTGTCATTTGCAGAAACTGACGTCACTTGCAAATGGCGAATGGCATCCATCTATCCAAACAACACCAATAATTACATGAGTAACATCAATTTCCATAATCAACATCAGTTATGTAAATTGAATCAGTTTGGAAACAAGAGGCGATGCCTATTATTTGGGGATGAAGTTCAAATGATAATTTTGTCTGTTGAATCCAAAATCTTGCTAAATTGGGGACAAAAATAAATCAAGGTTTAATCTAATTGTACTGGATTTAAATGTATACAGAGAACAAAATTAAATGTTTATCCTGGACCTCCTTTTTGATGTGTGACCTCTCGCAGCACATTTTTAAAGGCAACAGAGACTTACTATATCTCGGTGTGAAGCGCGAACCTAATTAATCGTGGATTATTCAGCAAAAAGTGGCAAAAATCAAACCACGGCTTTTCATGAAATGTATTCCCGGAAGTACTGAGGAATGCCAAGGAATACAAGAGAAACACATAGGTTTGGGCGAGGTCCAAAAACTAATAGATCACCAACAAGTTCATTTCTCACCTGGTTGCTTTGTGAAGTAGAAAATGATACCTGGGCAGGTAAAGGTGAGCGTCTGTCCAGGATTTGTATCTGGCCAACACAGAAGTCGGTCCCATATTCTCTTACATCCTTGCAAATGGAAGAAAAGCCCATTAAAAAAATCTCCACTCTCCTTGGAAAAGGAAACACGATAGCAGGGATCGTCGAAGTTCATCGACACACCGAAAGAACCTCAGAGACGTCCCTTGATCAGAGAAATTAAATGTGCCTTTCAGAATGGCTGGTGCAGTTGGGTTCCAGTCTGCGGCACATGAAACTTCCAAACTGAATGCAGTAATGATAATAATGCGACGGTGAGGTTGAAAACGTGTGATCCTGCCTGCCTCTCGGTTCTTCGGTGGAGACTACGCTGTAATGTTTCTCACGCTTAGAGGGTTCAGGTGGATGCCCAGGATTGGGTTTTTGCTGAGTTCTCCGGTTAGAAAAGGTAATCCTGCCTGCCTGCCTTCCTCCCTCCCTCCCTCCCTCCCTCCCTTCTCTATCTTTGCTCCCTTTCTCTCTCCTGTCTTCCTTTTCTTCCCCCTTA
>JANHZU010003101.1:71340-89132 GCA_032468055.1 Acrochordus granulatus | reverse complement strand
ATCCAATCCAGATGCCTGCTTTTTAAACTTTTGTTGTGATGCAATTACCCTGGACGAGTGAGAGTCTTCACAGACAACGTCTGTACTGAAACATCCGCAAACACACAACCAAGCTCAGAGAGCACCAAGGGCTCCACAATTCAACCCTGAGCTGCAGAGATTCTCTTCTATAAATTATGTTTCTGATTTCCATTGAGGACTAGCTGCATCCCATGCTTCAACCTGGCCTGCACGTTGGAACAAAAGCTGAATGAGTCAAGCTCTCTTCTTCCTATCTCATCTTCACCACCGATGTGGTGCAGAAGTTATCTTCTGCAGATCTCACCACAGCACAAATGTTCTCCTCTGTACAGCATGGCTGGGCTTAGGCAAAATAGCAATTGTGGGTTTTCTCTTCTTATCTTTTACTGTATCCAGGCATGGTGTTCCTCTATAAAGGACACCCTCAGAAGTTTTAATGCGGATTCCTGCACAGAGCAAGGAATTGGCCAAGAGGACTTCATTGCACCTTTGCAAATTCAGAATGGCAAGAATCCATAAAATGATGATTCCATCTCCGGCCTTCATTTTTGTTTGAGGATCACTTTCCTGTCCTCTCCATTGCTCCCAGGAGTTATTTTCAGAAGAACATACTCTTGAGGAGTCCCTGATGCTCTCTGACCCTGTCCATTTTCTTGCAGACGTTTTCGTTACCAAACTAGGTAACGTCATCAATGCGGATCAGTGCTTGCCAGCTATCAATAGACACATAGAGATAAACCACACCATTCAGAAGAGACAATAAAAAAGCTAAGAAGGAAAACAAAAATACCAAAATATGTCTTCTCCAGCAACCAACATCTAGATAAGCAAATATTAACACCAGACAAACTATCAAGCAGAAAACAATACCCTAATCAAGGAACTAACATGGAGAACACCATACCCCTACCAACACTGGCAGAGTAAGTTACTACTGTATATATAAATAGGGCCAGACCCCACACTCCCTTGCACTGATGATGTTTTCAGCCTTCCTCCATGGTTGAGTTCTTAACCATGTTCTCAGCAATGCTCTCCACCCTTCCTTGACTTGGCAGAAGACCGTATCAGCCAAAATGTGTTGCCACCATTGCTGACTGATTCTTCTTCTGCCCCTTTGCCTTCAGTTACTGGTCCCTGATGTCACCAGATCCTTTTTGCTGAATGTTAGATATAGAAGGAGATTGTCCTTTGACGTGAAGCCAAAAGGTTATTACAAATGCATGAAAAACAAAAGCTGGCCACCATAAATTCTCTTGGGATAAGAGTCTGATGTAGCAAAAGGTCTAATTCCCAAAGCTGAACCCATTTGTTCCTGGATTGGGTCCACCAAGAGAAGAAAGCAATAGATTTGTCTTTAGGTCAGTATTTCTCAAAGTGAGCAACTTGAAGACGCATGGACTTCAAGTCCCAGAAGTGGCATGCACAAGCCATCTATAGGTAGCCCTCAACTTAACAGCCACAGTTGTAAGTTGAGGATTTCCATTGCTAAGCAAGTCGCATGTGATTTTTCTGCTTTTTTGTCATGGTTGTTAAGTGAGTTGCTGCTGTTGTTAAGTGAATCATGCAGTCATTTAATTAATCCAGCTTCCCACAATGACTTTGCTGATTGGAAGCTGGCTGGGAGGGTCACAAATGGTGATCAAGTATCTCTGGGATGCTGCAGTCATCGTAAATGTATGCTGATTGCCAAGCACCTGAATTTGATCATGCGACCATTGGGATGCTATGATGATCGTAAATGTAAGGACTGGTTGTAAGTCATTTTTTTTCAATGGCATTGTACCTTCAACCGGTTGCTAAACAAATGGTTGTAGGTCAAGGACTACATGTATCTCTCCCAGCACTAACGTGGATTCTTTGAAGGCAATGATTAGTATTGTGGACCAAAACTTCTTATTGTTCTAATGGAAAAATTTGAACAATTTCACCCCAAAATCTGAGACAAGAAATGCCCACATTTATAGGACTTATGGTGAGAATGGCAAAGTCTCATGCACTGTTTCTTTTTTTATGTAAACTTTCAGGGTTCTGGGCCATCATGCAAAGAAATATCATGATGTCTTGCCTCTTCTGTTTGAACACATGTGTTCCTCTCTTCTCACCTCCAATGAGCTGTGTTTTGATTGACAGCCCCTTTAGGGATTTAGTTATTGTACTTATGGAACTACAGATGCATGCTTTGGCCTAATCTTCCCATATTAATGGAGAAAATAAAACAGCAGCTATAGGGTAAAATCTTTACAGGATCAATAATGAAGAATTTAGGATAATGCTAAAAGCTGTTTAAATGCTATGTTCCTGTGAAGCAAAATTGCAAAAAATGCAAAACATTTTCAAAAAAGGCAACTGGACTTTTATTAGTATAGACGTAATTAGAAATGTTTCATTTCCTGTCCAGAGACTCTCTCAATTCTATGTGGAAGGAAAGAGATGGTAAGAATATGCATGTTTCTCCAAAGGCAGGATATAGGGCACAAACCAGAGAAAGTTCTCACATAACAATCTAAATGGAGTGACAATGCTAATTAAGATTTAGAGACCACATTTGCCCTTAAGGGTCAGCACAATAACACATCAGAGGAGGCCGAAAGGTCTTTGTGCAGATCAGTGAAAGCTACATTGTAAACAGGAAACAATTTAAATCTAATTCCTCTCCACCCCCCAGTTAAGGGGAGGATTTAATGTGTTTACATAAATAGAGTCTTTGATTCCTCTTGACAGCCAGTTAGTTTCTTTGTCAAGGATCTGGAATTTGCAGTCATGAAAGGAATGTCTATTGTCTAAGGTGCAAATGGACTGCAGATGATTCAGATCTCTTATGTTATTGAAAACATTTGAAAAGAGGCTGCTTTGTCTCCCCAGCATAAAATTCTGAACAGGCTTCATTACATTGTATGGCATAAATGACATCAGTCTGTCTGTGTTTGGGTATCTTGTCTTTAGGATCACTAATTTATATTTCAGCATGTTCATGGTTTTGAAGTGCACATGTATGTTATTGAAAATCCTTCTGAGTTTCTTTGATAATCCAGCAACATACAGAATGGTCACATTTGTTAAAATCTTCTTTTGCAATGATATGGGAGGGTTACTTTTAGACCTTTTTGTGGCTATGACAAAAGACCAGTTTGGATATCCACAATTATTGAGAGCCTTTCTGATGTGAAAGTTCTCTTTAATGGAATCTTCCCTGTTTGAAACCTCCCTTCAGCCAGTTGTTTAAACTGAATTTGGCATGTTTATCCATCGATCAAGTCCTTCCCAAGGAGCTGGGTAGGCAGATGTTGTTCTTTGATGGTGTTAAAGGTATTGTCACAGGATGTTTAAAGGTATCATCCAGTTCTTACTACTTAAAAATATGATCTGTCCTAACCTGGTCTCTCAGATCTCCCAATGGTCCCCCCATCATCCCTGTAGCTGAGTCCATCCACCTTGCTGCTGGCTGTCCTCTTCTTCTCTTTCCTTCCATCTTTCCCAGCATTAGAACTTTCTCCAGAGAGCTAAGACTTTATATAATGTGTCCAACACTGGAGAATTTGAGCCAGAGAACTCTGGATTGATTTGTTCAATGACCTATCTGTTCGTTATCTTGACCATCAATGGTATATATTCTCAGAAGTCTTCTCCAGCACCAAAGTTCAACGGCATCAATACTTTCCTCTCCTGCTTCTTCAAAGTCCAACTTTCACTTCAATTGAACATCAGAAAGAGCACCTTGGCTTGGATTATTCTGATCTCTGTAGGATACATGATGGCATCTGAATATCTCCTCCCTCAAAACTACTGTACCATATGCTAGTTCTCAGCATATTTGGATGTAGCTGCACACTCACATTCTAGCATCTCTCTACCTATCGCTGTTGATATTGCTGCTAACTTACCTGCACTCCATCTTCCTAGCATCTCTTCACTAGGCTGCCCACACCCAAATCTTCCCTGATGTTTCCTGATTGCCCACTGCCCCCAATCTTTAATTGTGAATTTTTGTAATCATTGCACAAATTATAGGCATTAGTCACTTGAATGCAGAGTGACAAATGAAAAAATGTAACGTGGGGGAAAAGAACTTGCTTGCCAGAACCAGACTGAATTGAGTTACAGTGGTGCCTCACAAGACGAGACTAATCCATTCTGGAAGAACACTCTTAGTGCGAAATGCTCTGAAAGCGAAATGAGGTTTCCCACTGAAAACAATAGAAAATCAGACGATCCATTCCATGGCCCCAAAAATATTCACCAAAAAATCATTTTCAACAGAATTTGATGTAGAAATGATTGTGCCTAACATCTGAAACAAGTAACCATGATTACACGATATAAAGCAGAAATAGAGCAAACTAACCAGCACTTATGGATCTGCTTCGAGGCAGGTTCTGGCCTCAGCTGCTGCTTGCTGGCTCAGAGGATCTGCTGCTGCCACCACTCAAGGCAAAAGGGCCTTTTCCCTCAGCTTTTCCGGGTGTCGTGGGCAGTTTGGAAGCGCTTCTTGCCTCCATACTATGAGGGGAGAAGCAACAAGGGGGGTTTCTGCTTTATTTGGGGCAAGGACAAGGACAATTTCTGCTTTATTTTGTATGTGTGTGTGTGTGTGAGTGCGTGCACGTATTTTGAGAATATCCCGGCTAGTGCGAGGGAGAGAAGAGGAGGGGGAGAGGGAGGAACCTGCCTGGAGATTGAATCTGGAGTCTGAAGTCTCGGAAGTTCCATCTCTTGAACGCCTTTCACTTAATTTATGCTGTTTACGCAATGAGAGGGGGGGGCTCATTGCGATCAGGATTCTGGCAAGGTCAGTCACACACAGTAATGGAGTAAACTGCACGTGGCAGAGTCGGCAGAACGCACGTGCACGCTTGCCACATCAACAGAACTCTCACGCAGGGTTGCTGCCTGAACGAGAGATACAGAGCGCGCTGACTGATGATACGCAAGTTATTGCGCGAAGTTTGCTTGTCGTGTGAGTTGCGGCTTGTCTAGCGGAATAAATTTTATTATTTTTTTTTGCTTGTCCTGCGAGTTTCACATCTTGCGAGTTACTCATCTTGTGAGGTACCACTGTATATTTGTCCTGCTTCTTGGTGGCTAGCCTTTTAGGGCTATTTTCTGTCATTCAAAGGGGAGCCAAGAATCACCAAGATTAGTGGCCTGATTTTTCAAGAATTCATCATTTGGCCAGTGCAAACACCCAATGGTTTCTCATACCAACCAGTAGATTCCACTACTGAGCTGTGAGCGAAGCCTCTCCTTCTACAAATAGCTGGCTCTCCGTATGAGGTCACCTCCTTTACAACAGCTCAGTTTCTAACCTTCTGAGTACACTGGAAAACACTTCTGACTCTAAGTTGTATTTTTCATGTATGACTTCAGAGCTCTTGATTTTTATCTCCTCTTGTTTACTGCAAGCTAAGAATTTCAATGGCGACTGTCCTTCCTCACCGAAGAAGAGCTCCGATCGCTCACCATCTTGGTTTCCTTCTTTTTTATCCCTTTTTTGGTCTGCAAATATTTTTAAGATGCTGCAATCAGAGCTATCTACAGGACTCCAAGGATGGTCTTCAAGCTGCAACGCAAAAAGGATGGGGAAGGAATATGTGAGTGGAGAAGATGGGGAGAGGAGTTTTGGCTTTCCGTAGTATAGGCTTAAGGTCTACATCTCTTCTTTCACTTTTGGGGTGGGAGACAGAATTCATCTTGTAACAGACCTGGATTGTGTCTGGTTTTTGTATTTGTGGTTCCAACAAGAGGATCCGAACTGTTTAGTTTATTTATTTATTTATATTCCACCTTTATTATTTTTATAAATAACTCAAGGTGGTAAATCTACCTAATCCTCTTTCCTCCTCCTATTTTCCCCACAACAAAAACCCTATGAAGTGAGCTAGGCTGAGAGTGACAGAATCACCCCCCAGTTGGTGTAGTTGCCATTTTCCACATCTTACGTAGCTCCTGATTGCTTGCTGATGTGCCATCAAGTGGATGTCACCTCTTAGTGACCACATGGATTTTCTCCATGATAATCTACCCCCAACCTCGTCCTTCAGGTCTTCCAGTGATCACCACCATAACTGAGTCCATCCCTTTTTTGCTGGTCATCCCCTTCTCTTTCCTTCCATCTTTCCCAAATAAGTGACCAGAACACTTCTTTGTTCTTCTCCAAGCATGGTCCCACGATAGATTTGAGTAAGGTCCTTATTATCTCAACCAATTTCCCTTCTTCCCAGGTCCAAGCACCCTTGCAGAGTATATGAATAATCTTTAAAGACTTTTAAAGAAAATATTTTCTATTCACAACACTCAACCATATCCTTTTCTCATCTCTGGATAACTGGCATGGAGCAGAATGGTCCAACCTCTCCAAGCTGGTAGCTTCTTGAATGTAGAAGACAACATGGAAAGCCATTAGAACAAGAATTCAACAACTTCTGGGTAAGGTCAAGCAAATCATATTTTTCTTCTCTCTGGCTCTGCATTTCCTGAGTCTGGGATGGTTTGGAGGTGGGTCCCTTTTTTCTCTTTCCCTTTGCAAAATAAGTTTTCTGTTTAGCTTAAAAGTAAACTGTGAGCAGCCTTCCAAAACGACAGATCAGCCCATACCCTGTTTCAGAAATATGAAGAAATTGAGGGAAGGAAGGAAGGAAGCAAGCAAGCAAGCAAGCTCAGAGGAGCCTTTTCTGGTTCTTTTAAAGAATATAAGGATTTTTTTACTTCCACAGGAAATCTTGAGCATTTTTCTCTCAAGTGGAATGAAAGCCTTCCTTGGTTCCTCAAGCATTTCAATTTTGTTTTGCTTCTCTGTTTCCATGGATTACTTTTTTAAACATCTCTATAAAGAATTTATCCCAAGTCACCACATTGGCTTAGGGAGGTGAGAGGCCTTGAAATTCAGTTAAAACTGGGCAGCTCAGGATGGCTTGGTGTGACTCACTTCTTTTCTCCAAGATTCAGGAAGAAAAACAGATATTTAGTGGCTCTGATTTGCTTTTAATCGAAAGAGAAGTGCTGGACTGAGGTTTGAACTTGCTCCCTGTAGAATTACCTTTATCAGAACTGAGGACATAGAAAGTGGCCTTGGGGCAGGAGGAAACCTACAGATGGAAGCAAGGCTTTGACTCAGGTGAGGGGAGAAAAATGGGTGTGGGCTCTACTTGGAAATGGCTTTCCTCAGCTGCTAAAAAGCCAGGCAGCTTTTCATTAACATGTAAGCAAAAGTTTGATTGGGCTGCTCAGACGAAGGTATATCGACCTTCGATTATTCCGCTGTTTAATAAATGGTGACTTTGAATCACAAATATTCAATCATTCACACGACTAGCTTAGGTATCTCTTTTTGGGAAGTAAATGTGGAAGGTTTTTTGAGTTGGAGCAAATTTCTGGATTTCAGTTTATTCCAAAGCAAGAATGCACTAATTTGCCCTTCCCTTCCTTCCTTCGTTCCTTCCTTCGTTCCTTCCTTCGTTCCTTCCTTTCTTTCCTTCCTTCTTTTCTTTCCTTTTCCCTTCCTCCCTTCCTCCCACCCCTTTCCTTCCTTCCTATTATTCTCCCTCCCTCCTTTCCTTTCCTTCCTTCCTCCCTCTCCTTTCCTCCCTCCCTCCCTCCTTTCCTTTCCTTCCTTCATTCCTTCTTTGTCTTCCTTCCCACACTCCTTCCCTTTTCCTTCTTTCTTTTTCCTTCTTTCCTTTCTCCTTTCTCCTCCCTCCCCTTCCTTATAATTTTGGACAAATTTCATACCAGATAGATGGGCTGAAGAAATAATAGTTAAACCTTCTTAAAAACGATTTCCATGAACATTTCCTGCAAGGGGGAAATACATGATGGTAGCGAGATTTGCCTTTTTAAAAACATTGGTCGGGAGTTTATATTAGCAAGGGAAGTTTCAGGATGTTGTGAAGCATGTGAATGTTTAAGAAAATGCTATTAAATTGCACAACTCAACAGCGCCTAATTAAAGCCGTGCTAAATATATATTTATTTTCCACCATCTTAGCTTATTCTTCCATTCCCCCAGATTTGGGTTCAAATCCTAGTCTCCCCAAAGTCTCAATGGTTTGAGAAAACATGGTGGGTTATAGCTGTGAGGATGTTGGCATTTTATTGATGTTAGAAACCAGCGGATGGTGAATTACCCATCACTAAGTGAGTAACTGAATTGGGCTAGAAAG
Source organism: Acrochordus granulatus (assembly GCA_032468055.1). Classification (NCBI taxonomy): domain Eukaryota; kingdom Metazoa; phylum Chordata; class Lepidosauria; order Squamata; family Acrochordidae; genus Acrochordus; species Acrochordus granulatus. Next base: position 80,952 of record JANHZU010003101.1, on the reverse strand, counting down.
GTGAGAAAATCAGAACACCCACCAAGTTTTGAATCAATTCCCAGCCTGAGCGTTTTTTTTTTTTAAATGCATACACCAATTGCAAGTTCAGTCATGCTCTATCTCCTTGAATGTGACACAAAGTCCCCTTCAGATACAGTTAAGAAATAATAAGGACATTTTATTCATGTTGAATTATCACAAAAACCTTTCCATCAGCCGTATTTAGATCCAAGCTATTTCATAGAGTGGATGAACTGAAATCAATCTTGATTTTTAACTTCACATTAAAATTCATTGCTGGCTACAGATTTAACATTCAATTATACAGGGAAAATTGGTTTTGTTCAATAGGGGGCTTCAGGGGACAAAAAAGTCAAGATGGCACCCATAATCAAAGCCTTTTTTACACATGCCCACGCTGCCCTTCTTACAAGTCAATTGCCAACATAGAAATTGACCGATTAAAAAGCCAGTTGCTGGATTTGAGAACAAGTTCAGGCAGGGAAGTTAAAATGAACATTCCTCCCCACTTTTGTGCCAACAGGGATATATTTATAAAAGAAGGAAAAAATGTTGAGTTTGGCCTTCAAGACTCTTGTTATTGGAGGAGCTCCTTTGAAATGTAAAACCTGAAGAAGAAGGGATGGCAAATTCTACCTCTAAAAGAAATGTAGCTGACCATTTTTATACCACACAGACTTTGGAGGAATTTTTGTGGAACTCCTCACGAGATTTGGAGAGGCCCATAAACTCTTTTGGGGGAAAAGCACATTTCTTTCTCAGCTGCTGCACAGAATTTCCCCTCCAGCAACCTCTGGAGATTATTGTAAAAGGTTTGGAAAAAAACAATGGACACCTCTCTTAATGTAAACAGCAACAGGTGGTACAAAGGCAGTAATGAAGTTACGGGTTGGGGTTAAAACTTTCTGTAAACTTACAGGGTCAGTTTCTTTGGGATATTTTTTACTTAAACTTACAGGGTCAGTTTCTTTGGGATATTTTTTACTTAAACTTACAGGGTCAGTTTCTTTGGGACATTCTCTGGATGTTGCTTGTGATTTTTCTCATAAAAGCAATCAGTGTGTGTGTGGGTAGGTGGGTGGGTGAGTGCATGCATCTGACTGTCTATTTATCTATCTACCTATTATCAATTTTTTCTATATCTATTTATCTATCACCTATCATGTCTGTCTGTCTCTATCATCTATTATTTGTCTATCATTTATCTATTATCTATATATTATCTTTATCTATCATCTATTATCATCTAACTGTCATTTATCTATTATCTATCTCTATCACCTATCTATTCTGTATAACCTCTATCTATCTATCTATCTATCTATCTATATCTATCTATCTATCATCTATCTATCTATTTATCTATCTATTATCTATCATCTATTACCTATCATTTATCTATTATGTATTTATCTTCTTTTATCTATCATTATCTACCTATTATCTTTCTAACATCTATCTATCTATCTATCTATCTATCTATCTATCACTATCATCTATTTATCACCTATCATGTCTGTCTGTCTATCTATCTATCATCTATTATATATCTATCATCTATCATCATCTGTCATTTATCTCTATCATCTGTCTCTATCACCTATCTATTCTGTGTAACATCTATTATCTATCATCTATCTATCTATCTATCTATCTGTCTGTCTGTCTGTCAACTATTACCTATCATTTATTATGTATTTATCTTCTATTGTCTATTATCTATCATTATCTACCTATTATTTGTCTAGCATCTATCTATGTATCTATGTATGTATGTATGTATCTATCTATCTACCTATCTATCTATCTATCTATCTATCTATCTATCTATCTATCTATCTATCTATCTCATCCTCAACCATAACTGAGACCTCAGTTCCATTGCTAAGCAAGGCAGTTAGTTGTTGGGTGAGTCATGACTGATTTTACACCTTTTTTGCCAAAGTTGTTAAACAAATCACTGCAGTTGTTAAGTGAATCCAGATTTCCTCATTGACTTTGCTTGTCAGAAGCCAACTGGGAGGATTGCAAATGGTGATCACGTGACTCTGGGATGCTGCATCTGTCATAAATACTTAGCAAATATTATTACATACAGTATGTCAAATCACCTGCTTGGTTCAGAAAAAATGAACAATATTCTATCTTTGGAATGACAGCTGTCTGCTTTCTTTTCACAGGCAAGGTGTGTGCAACTCCCACGGTTTACTCTTGACTGTGGGGGAGAATTTAGCATTGATTTACATAGGTTTTCAAATGTGATCCACCCAGTATTCCCTTGGAAGCAAAGTTGGGTCTCTCATTTTAACAAGACTCTCAGTGAAACAGACAGTAGTCTTCCTCCCATAGAAGAAAAATAAGGAGGAGGTAGAATTTGAGATAAGGCCATAAGTTGAACAGAGTTGCATAGAGGCAATATTTTCCTCTTATTTGGTGTACTGTGAAAAAGGCTGGAACAATCGCAGCCTTCTTTTCAGTACTTCCTGGAAGAATTATCAAAGTAATTGCAGTGCTTCCAGAAAATGCAAAAACTGAAACTTCACAGCTCTTTAATAGCAGCCTCAGAGATCTCCAAGGAAATAAGAGGATATTTCCAAGGAAAGCTGAAACAGTCTGGAATCTTCCCAGAGCCCTAAACTGGAGGGTCAGAGATACACAGACTTCCTCTGTCGTGGGGGAAACCATGTGTGAAGAGGGGGAGCAGCCTAGAGTCATTATGCATGCTCAAGCACCGTTAGATTAACTGCCAAGTCCAGGAGATTAGACGGGCAGAAGGAGAAATTCTTGTAACCTTGAAACTACTATTAAACAATTGAAGAGAGACTGCTTTGACTGGGCCTATTCCTTTCAATCCTAACATCTGGTTTATTATTATTTATTTATTATTATTTCTTAGTCACAAGTCTGGCCCTGCATGGACCACTCCTGTTCCATTTTAGCACTGCATTCTAGCCCAAGATATGTCAGCCCAACAAGGTAGAGCAGGCTAAGAAACTGATGCCATGCAGAAGTCAGGATTACTTGTATTGGGATAGCTACAGCCAGAGAATCTTGCGAGTCTGAATGTTCTTGAGATAAGAAGAGGCTTATCTCTGTTGTTTTCCCACATTGCTTTCTTGGCCCAGGCTCAGTCCTCTCTTATCTAATACTTGCCTTCATAGTGACTCTTCCTCCTGTTCTTTGAGGCCCTTTCTTTTTCAGTCTCCACATTAGCATGCAAGTAGAGTAGAATCATTTTGGACATTGTGGAACACGATGGCTGGCCATGAGAATTTCAGTGAAGTTACTTGTATACTTTCCTCAAATTCCCTATTATATCTGTAGGCTTTCTGAACTTGCATTTTTGAAATTGAAACTGAAAATGGTTTTGAAGGGTCATGTCTAGGGCTACCTGGTTATTGCCACTTTAAGAAATGTGAGTGTGGTGACCATCTGATGGAATGGTAAGCAAAATAATCACTCTTATAAAATGTGATTCAAAGCATAACTGACCTTAGTAAGTTTAGTTGCTTGTTAGAACAGCCAAGGACAGGAGCGACTGGAGATAAGAAACCAGATGGCCAAGGGAGGAACATTTCAGAAGACCTTTGCTATCCTAACCTAGAGATTTATAGGGGTTGTAATGCTTAGCTGACAGCTCTGTAGATCTTAGGAATGTAGAACACAGATAGCCCAATTGCTACACGTAATGCGCATGTTACGGGAGGGGTTGGGACAGCAAATGTGGGTATTTTCTTATAAAAATCACTGAAAATTGATGATTGGGGTTCCCAGCTCTTTTGAATGCTTGGGGTGCTGTTTATTTTGGTACCACAATAAAAGCAATTAAAATTCACACCTCGTGTTTCGGCATCAATTTGGCTTCAACCCCAAGCTAATGACCCGTTTTGGGGACAATAGTTTGTTGAGGTGATGTAGTTTCACATAGCCTGCCCCACCTTGCAGTGATATTGTGTAGATTCCACTGCCTAATAATTATCACTGGAGCTTGTTCTCAGAGACTGAACTTTAACACTGAAATTCTAATGTTACCAAATAAAGCAATGAGGAATAGGTTGAGCAAGTAAATTATGATATAAAACTCAATATTTTCTTGTCACCACGGACGTCACAAAAATATCAATTATTCCTCAGTGCAAAATGTGAAACAGTAAAAACTGACAAATATTTCACCAAACAATTATAAAGTAAGGAGAGGGGAGATATAAAACGAAAAATTCCATTTTAAACTTCAGTTCTTTGTTTGCTCTTTCAGTCATATGTTTCCTTTTGCGTGTGCAATGAATCCTAGTGGATAGGTATAAATGCTATTTATATATTCATAAACATGATGTAAGATGTAAACATGTCTTATTTCAGCAGCTTTTTTATATGCAACAGAATTAATGGCAGATCAAGAAGAGGAACAAATAAATGCATACCAATTGTATGTCAGGTGCCTGACAATGTACATCTGCCTGAACAGATGTACATAAAGTTTGGCTTGTTCTACATAGTTAATTGTCTGTGAAATATTAAAAATTTGCAATGATTCACACATCATTTCTATTACCGTCAGGTAAGCCTGCAATCCACTTGTCTGAGGATCAAACCTAGTTTTAATGTAGTTTAGCCCAGATCGATATCACAAAACTGGACCAGTTTCTGACCAAGCAATCAGTTTTAATGGTTAAATCATTTCATACAGAAGAAAAATAGCAATACATTCAAGTATTCCACAGTTCACTTTTTATCTGCCTTTTTGGAATATCTGCAAAAGATACACAGAAAGCAATAAATGCACTTAGGTTACACTAGATGTCACAAGCATGACAACTTGTGAAATTGAGTTCCACAGGCTGATTTCCAGTAGAAAAGCATAAAATAAATTTGGGATGTCACCACAATGTAGAGAAGAGAGATTCTTATTGTAAACTTAAGATGTGATCTCATAGCATGCAGAGCAGGGGTGGCCAACCTTGGCATCTTTAAGACGCATGGGCTTCAACTCCCAGAATTGAAGTCTTGAAGTTGAATTTAAGTCCACACATCTTAAAGCGGCCAAGGCTGGCCACCCCTGATGTAGAGCCTTATTCCCAAAATAAAGTTTTTCTTTCCAGGTTTGCACAGCATACTAAGTCCCCACAAATGCCTACGTGCTAAGCAAGAGCTGGTTATTATGCGCCATGTTTCCGAGTGACCCAATGAAGTGAGTTGTGGGAATATAATCTATACGTGGTCATAAATGAGCCATGTCAAGATCTTTTGATATTTTAAGATAAAGGATCAAGTTCCTTTCATTCTCTTTCCAGAAACTGGCAGAATTGGGGTTGAACCTGTTTCTGAATGAGGGACATCACCTTAAAGGAAGCTGGCGAGTTAATGGGCCCAGATGAGGTCATATGAGGTCTCCCCCATGGCAAGAGGCCCCCTAAAAGTAAGAGCTGTTCAAACATTGAAAAGGCTTGGGTGACGAGGGACACCTGGAGGTCCTTCAGCAGAAGAAGTCCTCTGTAAGGAATGCAATGGTGGTGATTCCTGCATTGGGCAGTGAGTTGACCTAGTTGATAGGAAGCTCCCTTCATTAACATACTGTGATGCTGGAAGTTATAATTATGGCATCATCCTGGAGAAAGTCTGTCTGTGTCACTGATATGTGGACTATGCTGGCTGAGGAATTCTGGGAGTTGAAGTCCACACATCTTAAAGATGCCTTGGATGAGAAACATTGGTTGTTGCTAAGAGTCAACAGTGACTTGACAGCATAAAATCAAAATATCTACATCTATACACACAGGAAGATGTGTGTACATTCTGCTGTTTGATTCTAATAATGGGAAAAAAAATATTTATTTTCCTAAGATCTCCAAATGGGAGAGCCGGCTCTAGAAAATTCTACTAAAGTTAGCCTTTCCACTGATCTCCCTTCTAAGAGTTGGCTTTTGGTCCAAGATCATGATATTTCCTTGACATTTCTGTCCTCGGTTTCAACATTTCTTCCATATTTATTTCCTATTGCAGACAGACTCTTCCCATCACTTCAGGCTGAGACGCTATAAAAATAATCTGTTTTTGAAGGCACCAGTCCCCTTGGCTCGAGGAGAAATACGGAGCTGCAGATTCATTCCCCTTCTCTGCCCTCATCCTCAATTTTATTTTCCCTTAAGTGTCCCCACTAATGTAAAGTCCAGAAATCTTGGAAACAAAAATAGAAATACAGAAGAAAAACCATTATGACTATGAAAAGACATTTGGAAGAACTGCAGGCTGTTTTAGAAAGAGTCTATAATACTGATAAAACATATACACGCACATTTTAAAAAGAGGACACATTCCGAAACGGATGCCTTTTTTTTTCCTTTTCTAATCTTGATCCTTCTTTATTTTGGCTTCATCTCGACTCGCGAGTCGTCAGCATCGAGGTCATATTCTTCCACGTTCCCGGTGGTCCACACCTTCATGCGGTCAGTGATCTCGCTGCTTCGGGGCGCCAGGATGAAGTCGTAGATGAGAGCTGCGCTGGCACCACCCAACAAGGGGCCAACCCAGAAGACCTGAGACCCAACACAAAGAGGTTGTCAATGCAATTGTGCCTGTCCCTTGTTGGTAGTTGTGCCCATCCATCCATCCATCCATCCATCCATCACTACCTTATATGCTCCCTTGGTTAAGGCACCAGGCTAGAAAGTGGGAGACCTTTCTAGTTTTAATCCTGCTGCAGGCATGAAACTCACCTGGAGGACTTTGGCATCATCCTGGAGAAAGTCCTGGATGGAGACGGTGAGTTCTAGTCCTGCCCTAGGCATGAAAGCCAGCTGGGTGACTTTGGGCTAGTCCCTCATTCTCAGCCACCTCACAGGGTTGTTGTTGTGGGGAAGAAGGAGGATATGTTTGCTGCCTTGAGTTATTTGTAAAAATAATAAAGGCAGGGTACAAATAAATAAATAAACAAATAAAATATTGGATACGCTGTCCAATTACAGAGAGTGAATCAGATGGGTCATTAAGTGAATCCAGCTTCCCCCTTGATTTTGCATGTTGGAAGCCGGCTGGGAAGGTCGCAAATGGTAATCACATGACCCTAGGATGCTGCAACTGTGCCAGCGTAACTTCACTTCAAACTGTCACTAAGTTGGGGATGACTTGAAGTCATCCCGCTCCCAAGATGAGGAACATTGTTCCTCTCAAAGTGGTTGACTCCACCTCTTCGGACTTTCCAGAAATTCCTTAAAAGGATTTAAAAGCGGGCTTGGGAATCCCATGGGAATAGGGAGCCTGTGAAATGACCCTACAAGTAGTCTTCAACTTACAATCATTTGTTTTGTGACCAGCACTGAAAAAAGTGACTTATGACTGGTCCTCACACTTATGACCATTGTAGCATTCCCCACAGCCACATGATCAAAATTCAGGCACCTGGCAATTGGTATGTATTTATTTACAACAGCTGTAATGACCGGTCTAATAAACTTAACAGCCATGGCAATAATTGTTGTAAAATCATATGTGACTCACTTAACAACTGCCTTCTTACCAATGGAAATTCTGGTCCCAATTGTGGTTGTAAGTTGAAGATTACCTGTAGTAGTTAAAGGTGCTAGACTAGAGACTGGGAGGCTATAAGTTCTCCACAACATTTTGCCCCAAAGCAAAATTTCTGCACGAATTTTGGGCGAGGGAGAAGGAGGGTGCCGGTAAAAGACAGCGGAAGTAATGCGAGACCACAAAACCTTTCGGCACTTTCTTGAGAATCAAGCAACGGTGCAGTGACCTCCTTGGAGAAAGAAGTCGTACGACCCTTCTAGCAAGTTACTTTGAGCGGGATGCCACTAAACCGATTCTTTATTCCACCCGTTTGGTGGAAGTTCATTTAAACCTTCTAACAGGGAATTACTGGGCAAGGAAAAGAGAGAGAGATTTCAGCGGATGTGCCCTGCTTGCTGATGGAAACGGTGCCCACACATGCCAACAGTTTTTACAAGAAGTGACAGAGATGGCAGGCTGAAAGAACTGCCTGCCACGAGACACGGCAAATAGCAGGACGCTGCGTGGTTTTCTAAAGGGGAACGGGTGAGAGGGCTGAATCGGGTGGCCAAAGAAACCTTCAGGTGCAGGTGCAGTCTACCCCCATGGGGAAGAAGAACATAATGGAGGCAGGATTCCTCTGGCAGGGAGGGTCTCTCTGGGCCACAAAGTACAGGATCAATCAGCTGGACCAAGATGCAAAGTTTGGGTGATTATGAGGAGGGGGAGAGGCAATTGCAGGCGGACCCCAGCTAAGCCACATTCAGTCCAGGTTCACTTCCCTTCCTGCTCTTCTGGTTAGATATGCAAACCTATTGGACCCTGTTTTGCAGGGCAAGGCCTCTTTCCTAGGACTGCAGCCTGTCCTGGAGCTGGACATGTTTGCTAATACACACCCACACCCTTTAATTTTCCCTTCCTGTCCTACCAGCAAAGCAGCTAGGACTGAGCCAACACCAGCCATCTCCAGCTGGACATCTCCAGATGTGTGGCAACAGCTGGATGCCCCTGCACAGCTCCCTGGGAAAACATCCTGGGGGGGAGGTCTCAGGGCCCACTTCTGAGTTCTGTTCATGGTGGAAACCTCATCCTCAATGCCTGGTCCCCAATGCTGACTTCAGGAAAGCACTGCCCCCCAGCAGCTCCCCAGCAGTTGTGCATTTCAGCCCTGGCATGCTGATTTTACCTGTATACCAGGTAGTCACAGAAAACACACCTGTCCAACTTTTGCATTCACATAAGAGGGGAACGGAGCAGACATACCACACCTCAGTAAGGAAAGGAAGTATTCTGGTGCCCCAGAGGTGTTTTCCTGAGGTTCTCTTAGAAAGAAAACCAGCTGTACCAATTTAGCCTCTTGGCACTGGAACCAATCAATGGCTCTCCATGGGGCACCCCTTGCTCCCTACCCAACACCAGGGAAGGTTCCTTCCAAAGGCTCTCAAACCAGCCCTGCAGTGTTGTTTTGGAAGAGGGGGCTCTTCTCCCACTCACACCATGCATATCCACACACCATCGCTCCACCCTCACCTCCAGCTCCTTGAAGAAGATACAGCTGCGTGCCCACTCCACGATGGCAAAGAGCGTCTGGTCTGCCATCTTGCAGAGCAGTCCGAAGGCGCTCAGCTTCTCGGGGCGGCCTTTGCTTTGCTCCTGCTGCAGGCAGGCCAGGATGCGACCCTTCAGATGCGCCTCGTCAGGCTCCAGCTGCAGCAGCTTTAGGATCACCTCGGGCATGTCCAGCACCGTCGCGGGGGACCCGCCGCCGCCGCCGCCGCCGGGATAGGCCTCTGGGAATTGGTACGCCGGGGCGGCCTCGTGGGGATGAGCGGCGTAGGGCTCCGGGAACTCGGACTTGATGGCCCGGCTGGCGAAGGGCGGGTAGTGGTAGCCGGAAAGCGGCCCGGGCCCCATCGGCCCCGGCCCGGCCAAGGCGGGAGTCCCGTAAGGGCTACGCTCATAGTCGATGGGTGTCATGGCAGCGGCGCTGGGTGGCGGCAGCCCCTTGGCCATGCCGGCAGGGTGCTGGTGGTGAGCCAGGCCGTGCAGGGAGGGCGGCAGGCCGCCGTAGTCCGCTGCCTGCACCGGCGAGACGATGGGGGGCGG
>JANHZU010003101.1:59710-71240 GCA_032468055.1 Acrochordus granulatus | reverse complement strand
GTGTGAGCTTGGGAGGACTCCGGGAGGCAGTGCAAGACGGGGGCCTGGCGTAATGCAGTCCATGGGGTCGCGAAGATTTGGAAATGACTGCGCGACTGAACAACAACTTACCAGCACCCCCCAAATCCCTCCGAGGCAGCTGGAAAAGACACTGACCAACGGTACACCCCTGGAGGCCGAGAAACCCCCTTGGGAGGACAGAGGAACATTACTTCGATCCTGGCAGAAATACAGACTTGAGATTGTTTCATTCAGCAGGGGGGGAACAGGAGGAGAAGGAAAAGGGATGGAAAAGGAAAAAAGAGGAAGAAGGAAAAGATAGATGATGAGGAGGAGGAGATAAATAGCCTGCTTTCCTTCCTCCATCCCACTCTTCCTTTCCCCTCCTGTTTCCTTCCTCCCTTCTTCCCTCCTTTCTGTCCCCTCCTGTTTCCTTCCTTCTTCCCTCCCTCCCTTCCACCTCCTGTTTCCTTCCTCCCTTCTCCCCCCCTTCCTCCCTTCCTTCCCCCTCCTGTTTCCTTCCTTCCTTCCTCCCTCCTTACTTGAATTCACGTAACTCAGTTCTTTGCACAGGTCATGAGTCATGTATTGTCAGAACCCAGATAATTTCTGTCCTGCTTAAGTGCCAATCAATGGAGATCTCTCGGCAACATTGCACCCTGCCACATTTTAGCTCCAGAAACAGGCTTCTGTTTTTGTTTTGTTTGATATTTGGTTTTATTTGGTTGGATTTTTTTTTGCCTAGGCTTTCCATTTCCACAATTTGAACAAAGAATGCAGCTGTCGGGATGCATAGTTCAGAGTCAGGACTCTGATTTTCTGTATGAACTTCGAAGCACAAAACAGATGGGAAGGGGAAACAGGAAATGAAGACAGGACAAGGTATTCCAGATTATATTGTTCTCTAGTAAGCGAGGTATTTTTTTTCCTCCACATTGAGTTTTTGCAAAGAATAGCAAGAGAAGGAAATGGTTTTCATACACGCAGCAAGACGGAGGCAAATCTTGTTATACAGAATGAAATTGTGGGCACGCAACTGTGCCCTTGGATGATTCAAGCAGAGTTTGTGAAGGCAGCAGGCTAACCAAGATTTGATTCATTTTTTACGTAAAAAGGGTCTGCAAAATTCATCATTACTCTTTTCCCACTGAACAGAAAACTCTATGAAGATCTGAATCATGCAGGGTCCGCTAGACCTCAGCTTCTGGGTTAACAAAGGTGCTCTCCACCTGTGCAATTTTGCTTAGCAACCAACCTATGAGGGTGATTGTCCAACTGATAATCCTTTAAATATGTTGGGATTGGAAAGCTCTGCTAAGGCAACAGCCCTCAAAACCCTGAACTAATATAGCTGAAGAGCCCTTCAATTTAAAACTCTGAAGCTGAAGTCCCAAACTTCTGACAGAGAGAAGATGGTACAAAACAAGGACTGTGCAAACAGAACTGCTGGATCAGACAGACTCAGCTTCTCTTCTCATGAGAGCCAACCAGATGCCTCTGAGATGCTTCCAAGCAGGAGGTACAGAGATATCATTTTCCTACACTGTTTTCATGCAGTTTGGAAAGCATCTCAGAAGCTTCCAAAGTGTTTGGAAGCAACTTAGAAGCATCTGCTCTCAAGCTGGAACCAACATTGAGACTTCAGGACTGAATCCCCTTGAAGTTTAATCCTTTTTTTAAAATAAGAATTCAAGAGAGATTTACTGGATAAGATCAAGACCCATCTTAGTCCTGTATTCTGGCTCTCCCAGTAATCATCCAGATACCTCCGAGATAGTCACTAGCAGAAAGGGACACTTAGGTCCCCTCCTTCCAATGTTCTTTAGCAATTGGGTTTTAGAGGCAGGTCAACCCCAACATGAAGGAACTCCCTTCCTGGGGAACGTTCTCATCATATATAAGAACGACACCCTCACTTGTAATGCTGAGGAATGTTAAAAGCTTCACTTTTTCAAAATGCATTTAATGGTTAGAAGCAAGAACGGAAAAACAACCTGAACCTGAGATGTATCTTATATTTTAGGTGATCATTAAGTGACTCAGGGTAGATTTGGTAGGTTTTAAAATCATCGTAAAAGCTAAGCAGTAATCAGTGAGATAAGGAGGATGGATGGATGGATGGATGGATGGATGGATGGATGGATGGATGGATGGATGGATGGATGGGAACACAGAAATTAAACCATTGAGCACTCTTGCAGACCACAGATGGGCCTGGCTCGGGGCCTGCTACAAGGGCCAAAGTTTTAAACTTCTTCAAGGCCAGCAGGATTAGGGTCAAACAGAGACGAGGCCATTGTGGAGACAAGGGTGTTGATGAAGTAGACACATCCATAAGAGGGCTTTGTGCAATGGCCTGTGAAATAACCTTGAGGAAGCGGCGGATGAACCACAGCGAAGGCAATGGTCAGATAAGAGAAACCTAAGCCCGAAACAGGAATGTAATTTGAAAAAAAGTCTCAGAAAAAACCTTCCTAAATTCTTTAGAATAAAGGCAGGAAGGTTGGGGGCGCATTCAGAATTGTAGGATTGTGTTACTGTGACCCTATAATCAAAGGAGTTGATTATTCATGACTTTGCTGTCCAAGACTGGTCTAACTCAAAGGGCTGAAAGGTGGTTTGATTGAGTATGACATCCATGCCTTATTTTTATTTACTTAAATTTATTGGCCACCCAGCCCCAGTGGATTCTTGTAAGACAAGCAGAATCAGTGGAAGGGAAGCCCCATAAATAGCCAGATCCTAAGCTAGGAAGATCCTAGCTAACCTGCACTTTGAATCAGCCCTGAAAACCAGCCTATGAAATAGAGGTGCAACATGGACATAGTGGAATGTATCCACAACTATTCCTGCCAATGTCTTATAAACTATCCATAATGTCCAGGCTGTCTTCAAGGGCAGCCCCATATAGACCAAAGTGCAGTTGTCCAGACAAGAGGTGCCTGATGCGCAAGATGAATCTGGGCAAAAAAGTGCTGCAAATTTTGAGCAAGACCTGCCCATTTGCCAAGTCTGAGAAACACAGCTACAAAGTCTAAATTGCTGTTGTGTTCTAATGGGTACCATAGCACATACAAAGAAGAATTATGCTCCCACTTAGCATCTCAAAATAGGAATGGTTGCCCAGAGCCAACAGTAAATATCAGCTTATCCATTCGGTCAGCCAACAAGCATGATTCAATGTTCTGAAATGCCTCATTTCAGACTGCTACCATTGTCTCAGTCCTGTGGGGACGTTTTCCAAGGAATGAGAAAGTTTGGGAAGAGGTTGACACGTCCTGAAGCTGGGAATAAAATCAGTGCAAAGCAACACATTTTGCATGGCTGTGGATCAAGAGCTACAGCTTCTCTGCTTCCATTGTCTTGGACTCAAAGTCCCATCCTCCTTTCATGGCATGAGCTGCTTTTTAGGCCAATACCTGGAATAAAATTAAAACCCACCCTTAAGGGATAGAGAAAGGCCAAGAGAGGTTGGCACAGGATTGGTGGCATTTCACAGGAAGATCCCAGACCCTGGAAAGCAAAGACCAAGAAGCTAAGTTCACATAATACTGAACCGAGCTTGAAATCTGACCTGGGATGTGTGTGTGTAAAATCAAAGTAGGCAATTAAACAAGAGTGAACATCTTAACCATGCCAAAGTCTCCTCTGATGAGCTTTCAGAAGACACCTCAAACAGGACAGGTTTTACAAACTAGCTCATCACAGCCCAAGAACAAGACATCAATGGTTTAATTTTGCCAGGGTCATCATACTAAACTCACGTTATTTTTATATTCATAACTTCCCTGTTGATTATATTGATTAGTGTTCCTCTAAATCACAGTTTCTTAATCTTAGTAACTTTAAGATGCGTTCACTTCAGCTCCCAGAATTCCCCCATTAAAGTTGTCTTGAAGTTGCCGTGGTTACGAAACACCGAATGAGGATATTTTGATTCGCACCTGTGTCCCCCCTCCTTGCCACGTAAAAGTGTAAGAATGTTAGACTATCTGAATTTCTGCAAAATTCTGTTCTTCCGCAGGATTTTTCTTTCATGATTAAAGGGGGGGGAATTTTCCTGAACTTACTATTATTGGCCAGCAGAGGTCACCACTTAGCTGGCCTCGGCTGACCTCAGACGCTAAACAGAATCAGAGTTTGGTTAGCGTTTGGATGGGAGACCACCAGGAATTCTCCAAATGGTGAATTCCACCGAATTCACATTTATAGTGAACCACATTTACCCGCCCTTCAACAGAGCTAAGGAGGAAATGAAAGGAAAACCAGAGGACACTTCCTCCAGCAAGCAACATCCAGATAAGCAGGGATTGACACCAGGCAAACCATCGAGCAGAAAACAATGTCCTAATCAAGGAATCACCAAGGGGTGCCGACCTCTCTTTTCTGCCAAGGAGAAAATTACACCACCAACCACATAGGCAGAGCAAGCTACAGCATATAAACAGAGAGCAAACTTCTCTCCCCACACTTCCTCGCACTGATGATGTTACCTAGTTGGGTCATGAAATGTCTGCAATTGCTCAGAGAGCACCAAGGTCTCCACGGGATTATTGATCACCAGGAAATCTCTGAGCAATTGAAAAACATCCCAGAAAAAGGCAGGGAAAAACCATTTCCACGCTGTTGCCAAGATTGCAACACAAAACTTAGGAGGGCAGCCACAATCCCCTATTATTTATTTTAAGGTTCTACGATGCCAGGAGAGAGGAAAGAGAAAAAAACAGATTTTTTTCCCCTTCCTTGGCACCCTTTCTTTAACCTTTACACCATCATTATATGCACACTCTCTCTCTCCCTCCCTTAGTTGCCATAGGAAAAAGTTAACAAAAGCTTCCATGCAGCAGAAGTTAAGACACACGCTTGGAAAATGTTCCTTTGATGCCACAGTGGATTTCCACAAAATTAAAGAGTGCCAAAATTCAGTGGTGGGATGTTATTATCCCACATACAGGAAAGAGTAGCTTCCCCGGCTTCCACCCCCATAAAAGACCCATAACTTCCTTAATCTACCCTGGGAGGATTCACTGAAGTATAAGAGGGAAGGGAACTTCAAAACCAGCAGATTTTCAAGATCCTGTTATTATAGACAACAGCAGTCCTCGACTTACGACTGTTTGCTTAGTGACCATTCAAAATTACAACAGGCATCCCCCCCCAAAAAAAGCTATTTGCGAACCAGTTCTAAAGTTTTGGTGTCTGTCCCTCGCCACTACGGTCACAGGACTGCATTTTGGACGCTCGGCAACCGACCCACCTTTATGACTATTTTGCAGCGCCCCACAGTCACGTGACTGTAACTTACATAAGGGTTTTGCTTTTACTTCCAGTTTCTGGCAAAAAACACCCCATAGGGAGTAAAACAGATATGGTCATATGGTGACCTGCTTTATGACCGGCATGATTTATGACTGTAATTGCCAGGCTCAATTACGGTCATATCTCGAGGACTACCTGCATCTCAATAAAGTGTAGTTTTATTCTTATTGTGGAGCTCATTTCCTGATCTGGTCTACCTCGCAGGGCTAACTGACTAAGTTAATGGCTAAGTTAATACTTTTTATTGATTTTATTGCAATTTTTTTGATTGAGCTGGCCAGAATCAGGCAACAAACATATTTGCCGCGTACACTTGTCGACAAGCCCATCCGCCGATAAGCGTCATAAAAATGACCACATTTTTAACCAAAACAGCCTGAAAAATGCACCACCTGTGGACACACTCATCCCTGAAATTTTCAACTGTTTTCATTTTCACAACTGACTTATCGCTGGATGGTGCATTTTTCAGGGTGTTTCGGTAAACCCTTTGAGGATCAGCTTATCTGCGGGTGGAATATCCGTCAGTATGTATAAACAGTACATATGAACAGACACTTAAAAAATATACACGCAGTCCTCGACATACGACCACAATTGGGTCCAGAACTGCCATTGCTAAACAAGACAGTTGTTAAGTGAGATGCACCCGATTTTATGACCTAAGCAAATCACCATGATTGTTAGATGAAGCGCACGATCATTAAGAAAAGCCATCTTCCCCCATTAACTCTGCTTGTCGGAAGCCGGCTGAGAAGGTCACCAATGGCATCCACATGACTCCGGGATGCTGCAACTATCATAAATCCATGCTGGTTTCCAAGGGCCTGCATTTTTATCACCTGATTGCAGCAACATTGCCAAGGTCATAAGTATAAGGACCAATAATAAATGACAATTTTCAGTGCCATCATAACTTTGGACAGTCACTAAATGAACGGCTGTAAGTTGAGGACTAAGTTATTGTATATACTTGTAGAATGAGGATATTCTTCTACCAGGTAGCTTCTGCAATGCAGACTTTGCATTAAAAGAACCCTAACAAAGGACAATCTTCTCACTGTATGTTCACAGCACCATTCTTCGAGAAAATACTCTGCCTATGCTCAGAAACATGGATATTTTTTTTATCGATGCAGATGTCAGTTGAAGCTCCAAGGTCCTTAAAAAATAGACCCTTCCCAAGGAGCTGCTTAGTAATAGGAGACCTCACAAAACCTCCTGAGATGTGGGTGGAACCATTCCAGACCTCGGTGATTTCCATCATGGCACAGAGGGACAAGTGGGTAGGATGCTACCTGATGGCGTTACCTAGTTTGGTAACGAAACGTCTGCAGTGAAATAATCAAGCTCAGAGAGCACCTACAACTCCGCAAGTGGCTTTTTTGTCTGCCATTTTCGGGTCCGTCCTGGAAGCCCCCGGGATGGCACCCTAAGTTGTCAACAGATTCTCTCCGCTAAACTAGTCCCTTCAAACACCCACCTGGGCCAGGAGGTTTTTACCACACACAAATCCTAGCAATAAAGAAATCCACCAGAGTACAACCACCCCAAAAGCAACAGCAAAAGAAGATCCAGAGATAGAGCCTCCAAACTCAGCTGCAGTCTACCTGTCGCGTCCCGAAAACAGCCACCTCCTTGCAAATAAGGCCTGTTCTTCTTCCATATTCCCCAAAGCTTCTGGCCGGCGATTTTGCTCCTCCTCCAAATTGGGCAGTTCTCCTCCTTTCTAACTCTTAGAAATGTTTAGGGCTTCAAGGCCAGTTAATAACAGAGTTAGGAAAAAAGGGAGTAAATTTAGATTTGATGGAGGAGGGAAGGACAGAGAAACAAAATTCAGGTCAAGGGTTGCAAATTTCAGGCTTTGGAACACAGAGCCAAAAGTTCGTGACTCAGGAACACGGTTTGTCTTCCCAAAATCTTTTGGACCCACAGACTAAAACCAAGAAACTTTTCTCTCTCTCTCTCTTGCTTAGTCTGCATTTCTTTCTCTCTCTGTTCTTCCTTCCAACTCTTAACTTGCAGGTGACATTTTGCCAAGCGCACAACAAAAGCCAGTGCAAAGGAGATTGCCGACCTTTGGAAAGAAGTCGCCACTTTTCCACCCCAGATGTGGAAATTTTAAATTTAGGCTTGGGTGGTGGGTCCCCAACCCCCCAATGTCCTCCACAGCTGAACTGAGAATCTACAAAGGTGCTTCCCCTCCCCACCTCGGTAGAAATTACAGCCAGAGATTTGGAAAGGGCGGAACCCCACTCTTAATTCTCCTGCAAGTATTTGAGATTTTGGGTTTCTTTCTTTCTTTTTCCTACAGAATTTGGGGGTAGCCAGGGAAGGAGCTTTCACAAGCTAAATTAAAGCCACGACCAACTCGCCTGCAAGCCGGATGCTGCGTTTTTCCGTAGCTGCGCTCAGCCTGACCAGCTCTTAGAAAGTTTCGCCTCTGGGGCTCCACCCGCGGAGGCGCTTTTAGGGAGAGCGAAGATCGGACCCTGATTTTAGAAGCCACCCCTAACAGGAGAGGCACTCGTGGCAATAACCGAGAAGATTACCACCAGCGTCCTGAAAGATTTATTGCAGCCTTCTCGCAAAGCGCTGCAGAAAAGTTTCCTTCCCTGCACCCCACCCCAAAAGGAGGCTTCTGTTTTTCTGCATTATATTTGGACCGCTTGAGAATTTCCTTAGAATTTATCTTGCTGGTATTTGGGGGTTTCTTTATCCTTGCTGCTGGAGAGTAGCGTTTCAGCCTTTCTGCACCGCTGTTTTTCATCACATCCGCCTTTCAGTCTATGAAAAAAACCCTTAGGATAATTTTATTTTTTTGGTTTAGCTTGTAATAGAGGCAGGGAAAACTCAGCATTTCAGGGAGAGGCATGAGCAAATAGCTTAGCTTTGAGAGTGGGGTTTAAATAGTAAAGGCAGAAAAAGCAGAAAAACCGAAAAAATACCAGCCCGGTTAGAAAAAGCAGACGCAAGACTGAGGAAAATCAAAAGTGAAAGCAATTAGGTGCATAGAGCTGCCACAGCTTTTTTGCAGTTTAATGAGATACCAATACCTCACGTCACTCATGAGAATTTCCCCCTAATTCTTTTCCTTGGAAGCCAAAAATCCATACCAGGTTTGGCAAAGTGGCACAATTCAATTATGGAAGCCCCGCCCCTGCATACATATGCATAAGGGGTGGGGCTGCTATTGCAAATTTCGATCCCCCACCCACCCACTGGAAAAGATGCCCTTCCTTGTTTTGCAAAAAAAAATGAAAGAAAAGAAATTGAAAGTACTGTACCTTCTCTTTCATCGACCTCAGGTGAACTGAGAGGGTGGAAAAAAGGAAAAACTTTTGGAATAAGCAATATGTTATTTATGCTGGTATTATTCTTCCATCTCTCAGCACTGATTCCTTGCATGCTTGGAGTTTAGGGCTGGTGAAGAAACTTGCTAAATAATGATCAAAGGAGATAAAAATTGGTCTTCCTCACATATCCCTGCACTGGCTAACTTTTCTCCAAGGCAAAAATGCAAAAGAAATGAGACTAGAGGAGAATATTTGTGGCTCAGCGTTCAACTGTGGAATCCTTGGCAGTCTTTGAGCTTGGCTGTTTTCTTGCACCATATATAAAGAAAGCAAACCTCACTCCCTCCTCGCATTGATGATGTTACCTAGTTGGGTCATGAAATGTCTGCAAGAAAACAACCAAGCACGGAGAGCACCAAGGACTCCACAGGGGAGACTTTCCCGAACAGGAGAAAGAAGCCAAACATTTAGCAGGACTTAACCCAGCCTGCAAAAATCTGTCTAGCCAGAGGTGGCACCAATGAGTTAAGAGTTTATGTGTCTTTCTTGCCACCTAATAGCCACTTATATATTTGCAGCCCAGATGTGGGGCTTTAAGGTAAGTTTTCCAAAGTTTGTTTGAGTTAATTAATCAAACTTCCTCAATAAGAGCCACATTTTTTAAAAAAAATTATTCCTAGGACAAGTAGTTCGCTTCTCAAACAAATCCAGCAAATGGTTGTTTATAGCATTCTTTTCTATTTCTGTTCTCTCTTTCCAATGTTAGACTTCTGGAAGAAAAATGGAGGAATTGGCTCTGGGCTGAAGTTGCAAGCAGTCAATGAAGTTTCTGTTCCATCTCTTTCTTATTCGCTCACTGCATCTATTCATCAGCGCCTCAATCCTGCAACCGCCAAGAAATATCTCAAAAATATGATTTAAATGAGGGCAACAATTAAAAATTAAAAGAAAGCCCCAAAGCAGCAGAAACATAAAAGCCTGATGTTGTCTAGCTCAGACTGGCAGGGAGGATTTTTCTGGAAAAAATTCTACTGCTGTCCATACACAAAGGCGATTCATCAAGGGAGTATTTTTTCAAGGTTTGCCATGGTGGGGGAAAGCAGGATCGGGATGGGGCTTCATAATTTCTCCCCCACTGATCTGAAAGGAAATTGCTTTACCCTGAGAAAAACAAGGATATGACAAAGCGTATGGCCCTCCCCTCCCCAGATGGAAGACAAGAATTCAAAATTAATTTTACACATGCGCACACACACTGAATAGCACAACCAAGTAGTTGGCATGATGTACAGGAACATTTATACCAGGTGGTCCAGCCTTGCAACTTTAAGATGCATGGACTTCAACCCCCAGAATTCCTCAGCCAGCATAGTATAGTTGGCTGGGTAGGGTTAGTATAACACGGCTAACTGGGGGATTCTGGGAGTTGAAGTCCATCCATCTTAAAGTCACCAAGGTTGGACACCCCTGATCTACACGATGCATGGACTAGACCAGTGTGTCTTAATCTTGGCAAAAACTGCTTGGATTTCAACCCCCAGAATTCCTCAGCCAGTATAGGATTTGGGTTGTTGGCTAGCTGGGGAATTCTGGGAGTTGAAGTCTTGGTGCATCTTAAAGATGCCAAGGCTGAGAAACACTGGGCTGGACCTTCTCAAGTTCAGGTGGGTGATCCCGCAGAAGGTCGTGGAGAATATAAAGGCTAAGATCCTGTGGGACGTCCAGATCCCGATGGACAGGCAGATACCGGCCAATGACCAGAAGACAACAAAGGTGATAGATGAAGCAGTGGGGTCCTTGATGCTCTCGGAGATGGGTTGTTTCCTTGCAGATGTTTCATTATCCGACGAGGCATCAAGGAGCCCTCCCTGAGCTACAAATACTGTTGGGAGACAAAGGGGCTCCAAGCGACAGCAAGATCAAGAAGAAGGAGTATGAGAAGATAGAGGATGAACCAAGGCCTGAAGGAAGAACTAAAGAGGATGTGGGAAGTCAAGGCCAAAGTGATCCCAGGGGTGGTCAGAGCCCCTGAAGCTGTGACTCCTAAGCTGGGAGCGGGGCTCCAACTGAACCCTGGTTCAGAAGAGCCGGAGTCCAGGCACTGCGCACAATCCTCAGACTCCCCGGCGTCTGGTTGAGGACCAAGATTGCGCAAGACACGGACGGACGGACCTCCCGCTGGTGGGAGAAGGGACGTTTTGTACGTAGGCCAGAGAAGAGAAGGCAGAGGGACGACCTGAGAGCCGTCTCCCAACCCTTGAAGGCTTGTCCCAGGGAAGAGGCTGTGGACTTATTCTTCAGAGCTCTCGAGGGCAGAAAATAGGTGGAGGACCCAAATTTGAAATGAGGAGGAATTTCCCAACAGTGAGAGGTACGAAGCACTAGAACAGCCTGCTTCCTGGAGGTGGGGAGGGGGCTCCATCCTTGGAGGTCTTCCAATAAAACAACCATTTCTCTGAGATGATCTAAGGATTCCTGCCCTGAGAAAAGACCTTCAGGGTCCTTCCCAACTTTGGGATTCTGTGATATTTCATGATGAAGCTTTTAGCCACAATTGCAATAGGAAAAGCCTACTTTTAATCCAATGAACCCTGGTGGGTTTGAGACCTCTAGGAAGGAATTTTCTCCCATCCCAGGATGTTCTTTTCAGACGGCCTGTTTAAGCAGAATAAGCTGGTGATGAAATAGGATTTGGAAATAGGCTTTAACAGAGCGATGCAGAAACCTGGGCGTCCATGCAAACACAGAGACAACAGCAAAAAATAAAAATAAAAAAATAGCATTTTTCAGTTCAGCCAGGATGAAACAACCAAAAAGGGAATCCCTCTTTTCCTTCTCTTTCTTCTTTCTTCTCTCTTTTCCTTCAATCTTTCTCTCTCTCTCATTCTCTCCCTCCCTTTCTTTCTTCCTTCCTT
>JANHZU010003101.1:48062-59610 GCA_032468055.1 Acrochordus granulatus | reverse complement strand
GACAATCATTTCTACATCAAATTCCATTGAAAATGATTTTTTGGTGAATATTTTTTGGGGCATGGAACGGATCGTCCGACTTGCCATTGTTTCCAATGGGAAACCTCATTTCACTTTAAGAGCATTTCACATTAAGAGCGTTCTTCCGGAACAGATTAGTCTTGTCTTGTGAGGTTCCACTGTAAAAGTCATTGGAGGATGAAGTTAATGGGTGAGGTAGGTGGTATGTATAGAGATGGAAGACCACTTGGATCCCATGTTGACTCTAGACCAGTCCAGGAAAGGCACAAACATTTGGTACAGTTCGGAAGAGGCCAACCACCTGTGGCTACCCTTTGGGCACATATATTGTGACTAAAGTTGAAAGAAAATACAAAAATGCATTTAGAGGAAGGAAGAAGAAATACTCTCTGTGAATCATTCCCTACCCAGAACCAAGGCTGAGAAACATACTTTGGGGATAAACAACTACAACATAGAAGTGAGACTGAACCACCATTCTTGTCTGCCTGCTTCCTCTGAAAAATGAATCACAGCATCTTTGCCAGATACATTCTGAGCCTTGTGCAGATGCCGCATACATTTCCTGTTGATGTTTCTATCTCATCCAATGAGAAATCTCAGTTCCTTGCAGCGAGATCCATTTCTTTGTTGCCACCATCTATCATGGTAAGTATGACACTTCTTATCTCCACAAGTCCATAAAACTATAGATTCTCCAAAATGAATTTTATAACCTGATCTATGATTCTAAGCATACTTTTCTGGAAGTGTGTCCCACAGAAATTAATAAGTATATAAACCTCTATATTTTTTGACAGGTGGACATTGACAGTTCAGTGAACCAGCATGAACAAGGGAATACACACACACACACACACACACACTTGATCAATACTAGAAAGTACAGTTGAAGAAAGAGCTGAAGTTTCTACAGGGTACTGTAAGCATGGGAAACATCTGGGTCAGATATATTTGACCTTAAATCTAGTCACTGTAGTCATTATAAAACAGACACCTTTATTTTCTGTGACGGTGTTGAGAACTAAATTCATCTTTAATAAGGTTCCCAAATAAATCCTACAGGAAGAGCATAATGAGCTCAGTTTTGCCACCTTATACAAGTTCATCACATTTCTGTCTCCTTCCCCATCGTTTGTGTTACTTTTATGACTTGGTTTTTATTCCAGAGAAAATAACAATTGATCCCCTTTGAGCTTCCAGACATCCAGAAAGTCTTTGTTAGTTTTCTTAATTGGCATAAGAGGGAGAAGTAATGCTGTTCTTGCAAAACCACTTTTTCCATGCAACCTGGGTTTTAAAATTATTTTATGAAAATTGGAATCATAAAGGAGTAGGTAGCATGAACTGCTTAGCTTGAAAAATCATGAATTTGAATGACACCACTATAGGACACTGATCCATTCACCCAGGCAAGCCAGGAAATGTATGAGGATTTGTTCTGATGATGTGCATTTTAAAGCTCTGTTTTTCTGGGCCTTATACTTGGATTGGGACAGTTTTCTTTCAGTTGCGTGCATCAGTCACAGTCATCCATGATGCTGCCCTAATGTTGACCTTCTAGGTGAGGAATCTATATAAAGTGTGTATGGCAGGAGCATCTGCAGCAAAGCGGGACAAGTTATGAAAAGTGCAACCCCACAGCGACAACACTGCACAAGCACCTCGTTGTATGTGCCTGAATTGATACACCACTCCAGGATGGGGCTTTGAGGACATATCACTGGATATATGCTCTGATGCTGTGGAATCTTATCTTGTTTCTTGCTTACTGGTAAAAAACAGAGCAGCTACTCCCCAGATGACTTGTTTTCTGCGAGTACTTATTGGCCTAAGAGCAGACCTCCTTCCTTCCTTCCTTCCTTCCTTCCATCCATCCTTCTTTCCTTCCTCCTTCCTCCTTCCTCCTTCCTTCCTTCCTTCCTTCCTTCCTCCCTCGCTCCCTCCCTCCCTCCCTCCTATCAGTCAGTCAGTCAGTCAGAAAGTCTGTCTGTCTCTTTTCCCTCCTTCTTTCCTCACCTATCTCTCTTGCCCTTCCTTCCTTCCTCCTTCCTCCTTCCTCCTTCCTCCTTCCTTCCTCCCTCCCTCCCTCCCTCCTATCCATCCATCCTTCCCTTCTTTCCATCCACCCACCCTTGTTCTTTAACCCACTGCAGAAGGAGGCGATGAAAATCTCCCTGAGATTTTTTTCACATTTTGGGCTGGAAGATGTGAGAAAGTTTTTTTTGCAAGTAAGGAAAAGATGCTTGACGATTTGAGCAGAGGACCCCGCATCCTACTGGCAGCCTTAAAAGAGGGAGAACCTTTTGGCTGGTGGCCCCTGAAAGCCCTCATTAAATATTTGCAAAAGAAGTGATGGTTTAGTTTGACTCTTTATGGGCAATTTTTCCTTGCCGATGTGAAAACGTGGACCGGAAATTGTACAAGAGGGTCTGCAAGGTGAGGTCAAAAAATCAAGATGCTATGCGTATAAAAATAACTGAGGCTTCAGTTGGACCATTTTGGTCACCATCTTGCCTTTTTTGACTTTATCCTGTGGATATCTTGCCGTGGCTTTGGTTGCAGCACAAGGGAACCCACTTTCGCACCCCCCGCACCCCAATACTCCTGAAACAAATAGAGGCAAACGAATTGGTCTGATTTTAAAGGGAGAGAGATAAATAAAAGGCAACATGTTGCTTTAAGCTTTGGAAAGTTTCCACCCGAAGCAGAGGGAGATTTTGAGCTGTTGCCAGGTGGAACTTCAGCTGTCAAAAAGGATCAGGGGCCTGTTTCGATTCTATAAACAGGGCCAAGAGGTCGGTCCATTGATCGCTGCAAGCGAGGTACGTGCCAAGGGGCATAGGTTGTGCCTGAGTGCGCAAAGAGCGTGCCTAGATGTGCGAGGGTGGAAGATGGCTGAGCTCTCACCCATTCTGGTCACCCCTGTTAAAGGAAAAAGGTGCCCTCTTTGGGGGCATTAAAGCATGGATTGAGAGGCCCATGTGGGCTGCTATAGGATATTGAGGAAAAGCTGCACCCAGGCTCCCTTTGGGCAGTTCTGGAACAGGCTGCCCCAAACCAGTGTCTCAACTTGCCTTGGCGACTTTGAATGTCTCCAGCGCAAGTGTTAATTAATTAAAATTAATTAATTAAGAAAATGAGAGTCAATCTATGAATGCAACCCGCTGAGAATCTCTACAATGTGGTTGTCTGCTAGAGAAGATAAGAATGTGTTCGTATAACTTGCTGACCGACGTATGTCTCAGTGTTTGAATGAGGCCAAAAGAACCCTTTTCAGTTTTTAAGCCTCTGATTCCTGTGACTTTAAGAACGCAGAGTAACAACCCCCATGGAAAGGAGGAGGAAAGGAAGAAGAAAAGGAGGAGGAGGAGGAGAAAAAGGAAGAGGAGGGGGGAGGAAGAGAAGGAAGAAGAGGGAAGGAGAAGGGAAGGAGAGGGGGGAGGAGAAAGAGGAGAGGAGGAGGAAGAGAAGAAGGGGGGAGGAGATGGAGGAGGAGGAAGAGGTTGGGAGGAGGAGGAAGAAGATTCTCCCACCTGTTGAATCTCCACCTGTTTATAGTACTACAAGCTGGCTAACCCATGCAAACCATTCTGAGACTCTCAGAGCAGGGTTCTTCCGAACACTTCAAGTGACGCCAGAGTCTCTGGCAAGGTTGCCAACATCCCTTCCACAGAGAGACTCTGCGCCATCACCGGATGGCCAACAGCGAGTGGCCATTCCACATGGGGCAACTGGGAACCCGGAGCCCCGGTATCTGGGATCTGCCTTGTCAGGGAGGAATGTTCAGGCTTTGCAGTTTATCTACCTCCACGCTTGTCCCCCTTAGCAGCATGATGCTCTGCTCTCTTCTTCTTTCTGTCCACAACAGCTTTTCCTTGCTTCACACCCAGCCATTAAGAAAGTACCAAGTTCTGGCTGGAGGCAACACCTTATGAGCAGCTTCTTGGACCTCTGTTCTCCTTTGTCCCGGGAAAATTCCTGAAAGTCCCTTAAAAGAAGAGTTTGCTGGTTTGGCTTCCATGAAATTAACCTCCTAGCAGTGCACTGATTCCCTAAGTCAGGCATGCTGCCCATTCATTTGGGGCAGATGATAATTCTTGCTTTCATCACCCCTGAGGACTAGAACCGATATGGCTCTTTAAACTCGACCCAGAGCAGAAACAGCATAGAAGGAAACCTTTCCAGCCCCCTTACCTGGTTGAGTCCCAGTGAGTTGTTCTCCAGGTTGGAAGTGATGCCTGAAAGGATGGCGGTGGCCACCACTGCGCCCAGACACTGCGCCACGACGTACATGACCGCCCGGAGGATGCTGATTTGGCAGCTGAGCAGGAGGCCCAAGGTCACAGCCGGGTTCAAGTGGGCCCCGCTAATGTGGCCCACACTTTGGGCCATGGTGGCGATGGAGATCCCAAAAGCCAAGGAGACCTTCACGTTGTCTTGCATGGGCGTGATGGTCTTGTTGGCCATCACGGGGAACTGGAAGCCCAGGGCTGAGCCGATGCTGATGAAAATGAAGAGGCTCATGGCAAAAAATTCAGCGACCACGGCTCTCCAGAAGGCTTTCTTCTTTAGTTCACTAGCCATGATGCCCTTCTTCTGTCTTCTCTTCCTTCTTCTCCTTTTTCTCCTCCTCTTCTTCCTCTCCTCCTCTTTCTTCTTTTCCTTTTTTTCTCCTCCTTTCCCCCTTCTCCTTCCCTTTCTCCCCTTCTCTTAAAGTCCTCTTCTTGCCTTCTCAGCTGGTTTCCTCCTCCCTGAAAACTGGGAAGTGAGAAAGACAAGAGAAGACGAAATATTTATAGGGTTTTGGGTGGCCAGGAGGAGGGAAGAGTGTTGTACAATGGGAGGAAAGAACACCAAGCTCACTGCTTAACTGTTAAACTGATGCAAGGCACCATGGTTGCCTGCCAATTTTTTTTCCCCCCAACTTCCCCCACCCCAGATAACTTTTCCACCTTCCTTTCTCCCTCGGCTGACTCGAGTCTTCGTAGCTGCTGTGTTGTTCGCCAATCCTTTTTAGGAATTCCTGACTAATCAAACACCACCGTCGCTCATCTGGAGGCTTTCTAACGCCTTCTTCTCATCCTGCGCAGGGCTGAGACGCAGGAACCGGCTGCAGTCAAAGCTCTTTCTTACTTTCTTGACGGGAACTGCTCTGTTTTGGTCTCGCCTCGTTGGGTCTTCTTGCAATGCTTACAGGCTTTTAAATCACCCTTGAGGGGATCTTGAACGGCTCTGGGTGGAGAGGGATGGTGCTGACCTTTAAATAAAAAGAAATTCAGAATTTCCATTGGCCGGAATGAGAATAGCTGGTCGTTCCGTCCGCAGAAAAAACAGCAGATTATCTCCTCTGCTTATGCTCTTTGGGGGACCGCGATCGATCTCATAAAGGAAGGGAAACGATCTCCGGATTTCAAAAATTGCCCTCGGCTGTTGAATCCCCGTCGCAAACGCTTTGCTTCTGCCAGCCAGGAGAAGTGGGAACTTACACCCACTTGGATTTGAAAGGTGGCTGCTACCAATTTGAGATCCTGAGAGAGGCTGCCATAGAAACACCAGCCCTGAAATTCACCCAGGAATTTGGCTCAGCGCATTTAAGCTCTTCAGTTTGATCTTGAATTCCTTCCGTAGCTTATCCACTCATCCCTGAACTGCTGTCTTCGAGCCAAGCACGGGGACGAGAGCCCTAAACTCGGGATACGCTGTATTTGTAGTTGGCATTCCTTCTGGGTGAGCAGCCTCAAGCCCCGGTCAAGTCAGTGCTCTCAGCCGCACTACGTGATGCACCGGAAATTGCATTTTTTGCCCCTTACCCATTCTACCTCTTCCCTTCAAAAACCATGAACTCTGCCTCCCGTAAAATTACCTTCGAATCCATCCCTCTGCTGGCCGTCAGAACCGGGAGCTACCTGGCTTGCCGATAATGCGAAAAAGGTTGCAAGTGGTTTTCTTTTTAAGTTACTCTGAACCGCAGCAGCTTTTGAAGCGGGGAGGGGAGGAGAAGAAAACTTTTCTGCTGGATGCAGTTTCGAGCCTGGAACTAGAAAAGAGCAAAGCCATTCTAAAAAACAAAAAACCCTTAAAGAAGTGTGAGGAGCTGTTTTCCATCACCAGGGACTTGAGACAATTGCAGGCCAGGTTTTTACATCAAAAGGAGAGGAAATTCCCAAGACACGGAGTCAGTGTCTATTTAGGAAGAGTGTATCACGCGCCTTCTAAATAAGATTGTGGTCCACCCCTCTTGAACCGATGGGAAAGGTTCCAGGTAGTATTTTAGGCTTTGGGATGTCCTTTCCCAGCAGAAAACCTCTTGCTCTCCCACAATGACTCTGTGAGAAAAGCTGGTCTTGAAGAGAGGGGTGGGGTCAGCCTGTCAACTTGCATGGCTCAGCAGGGACTAGAACCTTGGCCTCCCTGCTTCTAGCCCGGCACCTTCTCCACTCAGTACACGAGACCTCATATCCTACTTTCTTCTGCAGTGAACAACAATCTTTTGAGGTAGGCTGAGCTGAAAGAGGAGACAGCTCCAAAGCGCCCCCTGGGAGCTTCTATGCTGGGGGAGGGAGTAGAATCTGCATCCCCCCCACTCCAAGATCTCCTTCCCCTCCTCTTTTTCTACCTTCTTTTGCTGAGCCTTCTCCTTCTGCCACCTTTTTGTCTATCTTCTCTTCCTTCTTTTTCTCCTCCTCCTCCTTGTCTATCTCCCTTCTTCTTTTTCTCCCTTTCCTCTTCCTTTTCTATCTTCTCTTCCTTCTCCTTCTCCTTTCTTTATCTATCTTCTCTTCCTTCTCCATTCCTTTTCTATCTTTTCTTCCTTCTTCTTTCTTTATCTATCTTCTCTTCCTCCTCCTTTCCTTTTCTATCTTCTTTTCCTTCTCCTTCTCCTTTCTTTCTCTATCTTCTCTTCCTTCTCCTTTCTTTATCTGTCTTCTCTTCCTTTTCCTTTCCTTTTCTATCTTCTCTTCCTTCTCCTTTCCTTTTCTATCTTCTCTTCCTTCTCCTTCTCCTTTCTTTATCTATCTTCCCTTCCTTCTCCTCTTCCTTATCTATCTTCTTCTCCTCCATCACCTCATTTATCTTCTTTTCCTTCTTTTGTCCTCCTCTTCCTCCTTCCTCCTTATCTATCTTCCCCTCCTCCTCCTCTTCTTCCTTATCTATCTTCTCTTCCTTTTCCTCCTCCTCCTCTTTGTCTAATTTATTTTCCTCCTCCTCCTCCTTGTCTATCTTCTCCTCCTCCTCCTCACCTTCAGGTCAGGATTTTGACTCCTGGCAATTGCACAAGTTTTTCTTGGCAAGCCTTTCCAGAAGTGGTTTGCTATTGTCTCCTTCCCAGGCTGAGAGAGGCAGACTGGTCTAGGGTCACCCCACCGTCTTTATACCTAAGGCAGGACTACAACTCACCCTCTCCCAGTTTCCAGCTAAATGCCTTAATCGCTACACCACACTGGCTGTGAGTCCCATGTTCTCCAAAACTCAACACTCATCCACCAGAAGAAACAACCAGTGTAGAAACCATGTCCAAAAAATGCAAAAAGAACTTTTTGTTCTCTGTCAGACTTTCCTGTTGCACCATTTCTTATAACCGCCCCCCGCACACGCAGACACATTTTAAGTCCTCTCTCTCATTATTGCTTTGCTTAAGACCATCTAAACTTGTGTGCATGATTCATACTTTGAAGTCCGAAGCATGTTCAGCCCGGGGTCTTCCTAGATTAGTGGTTCTCAACCTTTCGGAATCCACAGCACAACACTGAGCATAGCAGTAGTTCAGTGGCACACCAGACATGTATGAATCATGCAAGCATCTTGTTAAACTTGAAAGGCGCGGTTCGGGGTGGGGGGGAGTTATACATGTTTGTTTAATGTTTGCATTGTACCGAATATACATAAGTTTAACACTTTTGGGGGGGGAAAGAACAATGGCATAAGACGAAAACCTCATGGCACGCTCGGAACAAGCCCAGGGCACACTTGTGTACTGAAGCACGTTGGCTGAGAACCAATGGCCAACGACTGAACCACACGGGCAGGCCTGATTTTAGAATATCAAGATTCAAGTCCCTTCTTTCTCCTATTTTTAACTTTTTTATTTGGTTTTGAAAAAGGCTTCATGCTGAAGTTGAAAGCTTGACCTTACTGTCAACAGTTAAGGGCCAGTTGACAAGATTTACAAGCCTCCAGATTCGTTTCATTACCGGGATGACTGAGGATTCAGTATTCAGCTAAATGTATTCTTTTAATCGTGCAAGTTTGTGCCGAGGATTCGGCTGAAAATTCAAAGACAACCTTCCAAGCTCCACGCTGGATTTTAATAATTGGTGACATAGTCACTTCATAACTATATGAGCAGAAAAATAAAAATTGTAATCCAGGAAATAAATTGTATAGGTAGTCCTTGAGTTAGGACACAATTGGGACCAGAATTTCCATTACTAAGCAGAGACGCTATTAAGTGAGTCATGCCTGATTTCACAACCTTTCTTGCCATGGTTGTTAAGTGAGTCACTGCAGTTGTTAAGCGAATCACATAGTTGTTAAGCGAATCCAGCTTCCCTCATTAACTCAATTTGTCAGAAGCCAACAGGGAGAATTGCAAATGATGATCGATGACCGCAGGATGCTGCAACCGCTGTAAATATATCCATTGCCAAGTGGCCAAATTTTGCTTATGTGACCATGAGGATGCCGTGACGGTTGTAAGTGTGAGGACCAGCCCTAAGTCACTTTTTCAGTGAAGTTATTTCCTTCCAACAGTTACTAAATGAACGGTTGTAAGTTGAGGACTACCTGTATAGAAAATCTAAACTTCCACACATACGAACCAAAAATTTGATTTAAACTGAATCAAAAGCGTCTTCCGCATCCAATGAAACAGACCCTCAGATTCATGGGAATTAGCCTATAAACTATTCTAACAACCGGGAATTTTATATTATCTGAATCTTGGCATCCTTTCCTAAAACCAGACTGTGCAGGATGAAATATTGTTTCTGAAATCTTCGTGCCAATGTAAGCATCAGTATAGAAAAAAGGTAATGTGGATAATCACTTATGAGCCCAGTGGGATCCTCACCTGCTCCAAAATTACAGGAATTGAAGCATTATGGTATGAAACTGGTTTAAGAGTTTAATGTCATTAGTTTAATTCCTAAAATGTCGAGTTTAACGAAGAAAACCTGAAAAGAAACGAGGGCAAGAGAAGGCAAAATCGCAGTCGCATCAGAAATGGCCCAGCTGCAAATTCCCAAACTTGAAATTTCCCAGACTTGGCCAGTTTAAGATGTGTAGAGCACTGCTGGCTGGGGAATTCTGGGAGTTGAAGTCCAAACTTCTAAAAATGGTTGGGATTAGCGGGGGTGTCCGGATGTATCAGGAGGAGGACGTAAAGCGGCCTTTCTCAAACGTGCCTGGACTTCACCTCCCGCCGGGGGAATCCTGGGAGCTGCTTACAGGGTGAGAGAGACTGCCGGAGAGGGCTGAGCGCGGGAGAAAGGAGGCCGAGGGCCGACATCCGGAGAAACGTTGTTTTACTTTACACGGCTCAGCTCCACCCAGACATTGTTTAAGGCCGGGACCTGCCCTCGATATCGCCAGACCCCAAGGGCGGCCCTTCTTCTGTCTTCCGGCAGGAAAGTGCCAAGGAGACGGAGGCAGATATGCAGAGAGCATCTGGTTTAAATGTTGCTTTTATGGCCGGGGATGCCAACAGTCGGAAACGGTGCCGCGATTTCATGAGCTCAGGTCATCCTGGCTTACGCTGCCTGTCGGCCAGCCACTTCCAGTCCTGCAGGGAGCCGATAAACGATCCGGATAAATAGAAGCAGGGAAGGAACCCTCCCTCCGCCTGTTTTCCCCACAACCACCCTGTGAGGTGGGCGGGGCTGAGAGAGACGGGCGGACTGGCCCAAAGTCACCGACCGGCTTTCCCGCCAAGGCGGGACTAGAACTTGCTGTCTCCCGGGATTGGCCAAAGGCGCCCAGCAGCCTTCATGCCAAGGCGAGACTCGAATTCGCCGTCTCCCGGGATTGGCCCAAAGGCGCCCAGCGGCCTTCATGCCAAGGCGGGACTCAAACTCCCCGTCTTCTGGGATTGGCCCAAAGTCACCGACCGGCTTTCCCGCCAAGGCGGGACTAGAAATCGCTGTCTCCCAGGATTGGCCCAAAGGCGCCCAGCGGCCTTCATGCCAAGGTGGGACTCGAACTCGCCGTCTCCCGGGATTGGCCCAAAGGCGCCCAGCGGCCTTCATGCCAAGGCGGGACTCGAACTCGCCGTCTTCTGGGATTGGCCCAAAGTCACCAACCGGCTTTCCCGCCAAGGCGGGACTCGAACTCGCCGTCTCCCGGGATTGGCCCAAAGGCACCCAGCGGACTTCATGCCAAGGCGCGACTAGAACTCGCCATCTCCCACTTTCTAGCCTGTTGCCCTAACCACGAAGCCAAATTATTTATTTTATTTGCAAAATAAATAGATATGCAAGAGGTGCCAAAGCTGAGAATCCTCTTAGCAACTTTTTTTTAGCCTCCCTTCGCATGTATGGCAGTTAAGGCAATTCCAGGGATATCATTCTTTCGTTAATTTTTTTAATGAAATTTTTTGATTTTAATGAAATATGAGACATTTTTTTTGTCTCAGATCTTTTCAAAACTATTTTTTGTTTAGTTGATTGTTTTCAATTACCGACATGCACTCCTCCAGCTGAGCCCATCCAGCTCCACCTGAGACACAAAACCTATTCATATTTGATGGCTTTTTGTTCGGGATGTTTGAAAAATAGATGCAAATTCTGTGAGTTCTCATAATGTCTGCTGGTTGTAAAAAACAAAACAAAAATAAACCCAAGGCCGCTGGATTCACCCTACACTCAAAGAACCGAAACATCTGAAAGATGTCCAGAGGGAGGAGGTCAAAAAAGTCAAGATGGTCACCACAACCCTGCCATCAAATCCCTAGTCTCTTTTCTATGTATCATGTAAAAAATGGCACGATTGGCAATAAATTCACTGAATTTATTCTCTGCCTCTCTTGCTGTCCAAAGCGACTGTGTATGGTGGCCATCTTGACCTTTTTGGCCTCCCCTGCAAATTCCTCTGAAACCCATTGGAGAAAACAATAGTCATAATTCGGAAAAGTAGCAGGTCGCCCTATGGATCAGAAGATAATAAACAAGGAAAACTCTTGAAGTTTTTAAACAAGGGGGAAACTGCCACAAGAACAAGCATCCACAGTAAGAGGAAGAGCTGGAGAGGGAAGTTATCAGAGTGGATTTGGGGCGCCTGGAATCCACCCTGCAACATTTTGTTGCAGGATCATCTGCAAGGGGTAGACTGATTTCTTTCCAGGGCAGAAGAGCCCACGCTGGGACCTTGAAGACCCCGTGTGGTCCCCAAAAGAGCCGACGCTCCAACGGGATCGTCAAAAGACTGGGAGCACTTTCCTGGAGATTACTTCATTCTCCAAAAGAATGCATTAATTTGTCTTATTTCCTTTCCTCCCTCCCTTTATCTCTCCTTCCTCCCTCCCTCCCTC